>KK499808.1:1469659-1554188 GCA_000688715.1 Glossina pallidipes
AAAAAAAAAAAAAAAAAAAAAAAAAAAAAAAAAAAAAAAAAAAAAAAAAACACAAAATAAAAACATAACATTTATTTGCGTGAATTTTGAAGGGCACGTATATGAAGCGGAAGAAGGAAACGTGTATAAATAAACTCAAATCAAAAAAAAAAAAAAAAACAAAAACAGAACAACAAAAAAAATAAATAAAACATTGATATTGAAAATGTATAAAAAATAATTACAATGCAACGGTTGCTCACGGTCAAACATTGAACTACGACAACATCGCTCGATTAATTTTTATAACTTAAGCGCCAAAAATTATTTTCGATTTTTTTTGTTTATTTTTCTTTGATTTGATGAAATTTGCTTTCTTTGCTTTTTTTTTGTATTTTCTCTACTTTTTTTTTTTTTATTTTTCTTTTTTAATAATTTGTATTGTTTATGTGATACTTTCTTTTTCTTTTTTTTTGTAGAATTTTGTAAAAAAAAGACGAAATAATAAAAATAAAATAATAGAATAACAGAAGACACAATTTCTATTTCACGAGATAGTCGCGTGTGTAATTCGATTGTGTATTATTGTTAGATTTAGTGCTGTGTGAGGTCCGCGACAAACACAGTAAAACACTACCAACGAAATCTTGATATATACTGAGGCAACTGAGGCAACTGAGCATTTGCTGATTTTGTTGCTGTGCTTCTGACGATTGCTGCCCATATAACTGTTTGTAGTAGTCGTTAGTCGTCACTATAAAATTGCTCTGCACGTTGGATGGCTCTGCGTACTAAAAATTGTATAAAATTCATATATAAATAAATAATAATAAATTCAAATTAATTTAATTAAATTAAATAAATTAAAATAAATATAAATAAGTTAATAAAAAATAAATAAAATTATATAAAAAAAATATATATTTTATATATATATATGAAATCGATTTGTAACTAAAAATGCTCGCAATTGAAATAAAATTTCTCAAGTGACGACTGCCGTTTATGAACTCTGCTGCGCAAGCAATAACAGTAACAGTAACAGACAGCGTAGCAGTAACAGCAACATTTACGTTAACGTTAGCAGACGTAACAATAACAATATATAGACAGAGAGAAAAAAAAAAGAAAAGACAACTATCTAGTACACGTACGAGTATCGTATGTATAAAATTAAACTATCACGAGATAGTTGTTGTTATTGTTTTTGTTTATTTGTTATGTTCACTGCTTTTAATGTGTTTTGCTGCTGTTTGCTACGTTCAGTTGCCGTTAACGTAATAGAAACACGAAACTCTCTCTTGCTTTGCTCTGTTGATGTTGTGCTGTGCCATCGACACATTCCGTAATAATATATAAGTAAGGGGCTCGTAATGTGTTGGTGCTGTGTGCTATACCTTGTCTTCTTCTCTTGTTGTGGGGGTCGCTTTTATGCATGTACAACAACAACAACAACAACGACAATAGCAACTATAAAAGTAAAAAAAAAAAGAAAGAAGTGTGTAAACAAGTCACAACAGCAGCAGAATTTGAGCTCTCTAGCAGAAAATTTAAACAAAACAAACAAAAACAAACATTCAGTTAAACTCTTTATAAACAAGCAAACGTATAAACACGCACGCAATGAGTCAGCCAGTCAGTCATTCAGTCAGACATACACACGCGCGCGTACACACACACGCGCGTACATACACACACACACACACACATGTAAATAAATATGGGAACGCACACGCGCGTAAAAGGAAAATCAAAAAAAAAAGCCAGAAAACAAAGCGGAGAATATTTACACCATGCTCTGTATGGACGGACATTTCATTCCCGCATACTCATTATCAATAAATGTACATATATATATAGGCAAGGAATATAAAAAAGAAAAACATAACAAGCATTTTTCCTTTTTTTTTTTTTTTAGAATCATTATCATTATCATCATCACCATCGCCGTCGACGTCGGCATCGTCATCATCACTTAGCCTAGCGTTGCTTGTATATGTTTGTATTTTGAGGTTCAATTATAAACAACTGCGCAGTTGGCGCCAAACAAACCAAACCAAAACAAATGCAGCGACAGCATATTCTAAATAGTAAAGAGCAAGTGTGAGTATGAGCGAGTATAAGTGGTATACTCGGTATTGGTGTTGTTTTGTATTTAGTAGAGTAAACCTCAAAACTTAATTATCATGTTTAGTTGTGAAATTTTCTTATTGGTTTTGTTGCTTTTCATTGTTGCTGTTGCTGTTGCTATTGCTGTTGCTGTTGTCGTTGTCGTTATCGTTTTTGTATTTGTTTTTGTTATTTCATTTATTATTTTGCATTGTTTTATTTCCCCATATTTGTTTTGTTTTGTTTACATTTCCTTGAAACGTTCAACACAAATTCATAAAATGCCCTTGCATTGCATTGTAGCAGCGAGAGGTATCGTTCTATCTTTTTCTAGCTGTCTACAATTACGCAAATACGTGTCAATCTCTTTCTCTCTTTTTCTTTTCTCTTGATTAAAATAGTTATTGTGTATATTACTTGCTACTACGACTACTGCTCTATATAGTATTTGAGAATAACTGTAACTTTTCATCATTACTACTATCATAATAATAATAATAATAATGATGATTGGTAGTCTAATGTTTACATTACTTTGTTTTGTTTATTTCAAAATTTGTGTAAAAATAAAAACAAAATTTGAATGTGACTCCCTTCCTCTCTATCTCTCTCTCTTTCTCTCTCTGTCTATCATCTATCCCATACATCAAATCATCATAGATATAGTTATGTTGGCATACACACACACACACACACAAGTACATACAATCATATAATCATAACGATTGCGGTCATCGTCATCATCATCAGTATCATCAGATTCGTGTGTTCGTGCACATTAACAATCAAGTATGTACTGAAAATGTGCAGAAAATATGCCAAATATGATGGAGTGAAGTAAGCAAAATAATAGTATTAGTAGCAATAGCACCAGTACCAGTAGCATAATACATATATATATATATATATATATATATATATGTATATATATCGGTATAGGTAGGTGAACGAAAAAAGAAAGAAAAAAAGAAAATCAAATAAAATTAAACAAATATGAAAAACAACATAACAACAATAATAAGAAGCAGGGTAGCAGCACTGCGGGATTTGGTGATGGTATGTTGATACGTCTCGACCACTATTAAATTCACTCACACTCTTGCATTGCATACATTGTATTTTGGAAACAAACAAACGAAATGTGTAAAGGAATTGAAGAAAAATACACAAACAACAGACGCGACCGGCTGCTAAGGTATCGCTTATAAGCTTTCACATTATTAAATATAAAGCCCGTAAGTGGGAAAAATCTGTGAGTGTATTTACATTTTAAGCACAGAAGGAAGCATGCCATAAAGACTTCTTCTACATTGATCAGATTTTCCCAGAAATACTTGAGCTCAGTGTTTTCTTAGAATAGCTTTATGCGGTCATATCGAAGGCTTCCTTAAAACTGTGAATTGTTGTATTTGTAAATAACTTTATATGCGGTTAGGAGCAAAGTATTTTCGATTTTCACTTTTAGATACAGTTGAGAGAAACTTGAATTAAGTTTCTTTTCCTTTCTTATCCTATTCTATTCCATTCCCTTCAAAGGTTTTAAGAGTTAAAAGTCTTTCAGTAGAGGAAGTCATTTCCAGCTCAACACAGTTATCCCGGTGCCGCGAGTCTTCCCACTTGAAGCGATCTGCTTCTTTTTTGTTCATATCGGCAATAGTAGTGGGAAAGGAATATTTCTTGCCTCCGAGCGATTCCCTGCAGTTGCTGGAACTTTCATGATTAGGTTGTAGCTGAAGCTAGAACCAAAGCAGGTGTCATTTTGCGATGAAGCATTGTCCGTCATCGTCTCATCATTTTGTTTCTTACAATGGAATTGAATTTGTTCGTCATTCTTACGTACGTGTAACGTCCCATTATTAATATTAGGAGGAGATTGCAAGCTTGTTGCGGCCAAGTAGAGCGCTGTAGAGGCCAATTTTCACTTTCTCACCTATTTTAACATGTGCGTATGATCTATGACCAATTAATGCCTCCAGTCTGAATAAAATATATATCTATTCATTTTACCTCGACCTGAATTTAGATTTTGATTTCGACGAGCATATGGAAAGAAAATGTCGCCTAGCGGTCTCTAAGTGCACACACTTTGTAGATTCAACCTCCAGAGAAGATCTTCGTAGGAGATGCAGTTAATTCATTATATGGACGACAGAAGAGAGTCCAAAAAGCCGCAAAGCCTTTTATCCAAGAACCTGATTTCTTGCATCTAAAGATGCTAGAGACAAGTTTGAACTAACGAAAGCGTAATTCTTCAATATACTCGTAAATGTGAATCACGAACATTTTAGTTTAGTAAACGACAATATAAAGTTTACCAAACTTACGGTTTATGTAGCATTGTTAGGTGCAAAACTTAATAATAACAGTTCTCGATTTTAATCGCTTAAGGCTTGTCGGGACAACAAGTCTTTCGTTATGTCTACAGCATCCTAGCTAACGACGACTAACATTAAATCTTATGCGCAAAACTCTTGTTTACTTCACATTTCCCAATTTGGGCTTATCTCGTCAGTCCAATCACCATTTTTCAGTTTCGAAATTAACCACAGTTCAGACGGAGTTAAATTAAAAAACTCAGATGATAGCGGATCGGATTGGATTTTTTGATGAAAAATATTTTGAAGAATCAATGCAGAGCAAAGAAATGCTTTGTTGTGAAAAGCGTTTCAACGCCCAAATGCTCTTTCAAGAATGAGAATATCATCATAAACAACACTTTTTGTTTTATATATATATATGTAGCCAATCACTCCTAGTCATGTAACACGGTGACGGTCCGAAAGAAGTGAAGAAACAGAAAGAGATAGCAGGAGCTTGGTGTGTGCTCCATCACTAATTGTTATCCTTTTACTAACCGAAATAAACTGTAGTCCACTTGAAATTTGGAAACGCGAACACTGACTTGGTAGTCGCGTTAGTTATCTGCTCTGCTATTTCTTGCTGCTTACCTACCATTCTG
The DNA here is from genome assembly GCA_000688715.1 of Glossina pallidipes. Taxonomy (NCBI): domain Eukaryota; kingdom Metazoa; phylum Arthropoda; class Insecta; order Diptera; family Glossinidae; genus Glossina; species Glossina pallidipes. The sequence continues at coordinate 1,474,707 of KK499808.1, forward strand.
TCTGCCTAAAAAAAAAAAACTGCTCGTTTGGTTAAGTCTGAGCAACCTAAATAAAAAAGTGTAACTGCTCCCTAAACACAGTAGAACTTTAAAATTGTTTCCACAGGTAAATGGCATGTTGTGCTCTGTGGCACAACCCCATTTTAATATTGAATTTGACATTAATTTTATGTGGCCATTGTCTATGTCCCGCCTCCGTCATTTTTCTGAGGCATCAACGAGGCGAGAAGGTCAGCGTTTCCTACACCCTGCTTCTCTTTGTTTCTCTCTACGAAAGCACTATCTAGTTTAACTTATTTTTAAACTTCTGAGAAATGCTCATTACGATCGTATGTTGAAGCGGCATGCAGTCATAAGATATTTTAACTATGAGTCTATTTTTTCATTTGCACAGTTTTCGGATCCAAGCTTCTTGAATATTTTGTTTGAAGTCAGATTTTAAGTTCTTCCTATGCTCAGCGCATTTCAACTATTTTAAGAATGGATTATAGGATGCTTTCATTGTCTCTTTCGTTGTTTAAAAGAAATTGCAATCATTGAGAGATCGAGCGTTTCGATGTTTTGTAGATGGATTATATCAAAGATTACTTGTACAATTTTATGTAAGTTTCGATGATGTCTACGAGTGGGTGGGATGAAAATGAGAGGATGAGTGGGTCGAAAACCGAATAATTGAATCCATTAATCTCTCTTAGAAAAACCGTTTAATATGAAACTAAAAAAAAGTGAATTGAGATCGACGTTGGAAGATCGACAGAAATAATGCTGAAGGGGATCATTGTAATCGGTTATGCTATAAAATCCTAGGACTATAAGACTTCAAGCGGAAAATCACTTACGCTGAAAAAACTCTGGCAAACAAGTAAGTTATGCGAGTGAAAGTGAGTTGGAAAGTGCTATTAGCTGACTGTAAGCGGTAAGGCAGTTGAGTCGAAGAAACCGTAGAAAATCACGTCTCATAATTCCTTTAGGTATCACCGGAGAACCATGGGTGTCTCCGATGCTGATTCATGCACATTCTGCCAGGGGACAAAATGTTCTATTGTATTCTATGTAAATGCGAGGCGAAGCAATTCACCTAACTCTTCGAAGTAAATTTTATGCTAATTATTATTAAAAAGTAATAGAAATATATAAAGAGAAGTAAACAAAAAAAAAAAAAAAAAAAAAAAAAAAGGAAAAAAAAAAAAAAAAAAAAAAAAAAATAACGGATATATAAAAAGAATAAAAATCATACAAAAATAAATAAGAGAGAAACAAAAACAGGTAAGAAAATTATATTTGGTAGTGACGAATCCTTATATACCTATCACCGTTATCCTAAAAACGACAAAGAAAGTAAAAGAAGTAAATTTTTTCTCTTGCTCTCTAACACGAAGGGAAGGCGTGCAAGAACTTTCCATGTTTCTGCCAAATTTTAAATCGATAGCTTCATTTCTGCGGCCCGACATTACACAGGCAGACAGACAGACACACGGTCGGACATACTTAAATCGATTTAGAATTTGATGCTGATCAAGACTAAATATATACCTTGTGGGCTCTCTGATGCTCTCTTGTGAGCGTTGCAAAGGTTTTGACAAAATGAATCTACTCCGCATCCTTCAAAGATAGGTATAAAAAAAACGAAAAAGAGCATATGCACATCTAACACAGAGGCACACTTCGCAGCCCGTACAGAACCGATAATAGTAAACAAATTCATTTAATTTTCAAGTAATACTAAGATGTTAAGATTACAAGGTGATTTAAATACGATTTAGGCAAATCGCCCGTATTGAGAAGAGTTGATTTGATAGAATTTAAAGATTTCGATATTGAGATTATTTCGATTTTTGCAAAGTACTTTGAACGGATTGAAATGCTGATTCATAAATATATCTGCATTCAATAAGCTTTTTGAAAAGAAAGTTCCTAGAGAAATAGTTCGGGAGTTTATCTGATCAAGTAATGTCGGCGAATCGATAATACCATATATTAACTTAATAAGAATATATGTGCGTTTCTCAAGTGAGGCTAAGGCTAACAGAAGCAAGCTATTTTCATAAAGAGGCAAAGAGACAAGCGGATCCCAAGTCAAATTTCTATGGGCAAAGAGCAGGGGTAGCTTTTGAACTGATCCTATTGAATATACATAACACCTATAGGAAGGAGATGGCACAACAGCAGCGTACTTAAGCATTGATTTAACTAAGCTCATGTACAGCCTTTTTGTAATATAAGGAACGTTAAGTCTCTTGGACCACCGTTTAATGTGAAGCCGATCTCGCTTCACTTAAGGAGGGTTTAATATGCAGCTTAACGTGTAGTCTTTAGTCAAGTAGAACCCCATGAATGGGTCTAAGTTTTCCCAATTTTTGTGAATCGATGGAATACTCCGTAGTGAATGCCTTTTTTTATTTTTAATTTCATGCAATTTAATGAGCATCGTGTAAATAAATTATTTAAGTCAACTCGAAGCTGATACGAGTGCGATTCCAAGGAAAAGCAACAAAACAGTTTAACATCGTCAACGTACGTTCAGATATGGCTGGATTTAATCACCGAATGGAGATTTGTGATGTGTAGAATGAAGAGAAAGGAGGTAACCAAGTGGTTGCCTTGTAAGCAGAAGAAAAGAAACCTAAACTGAATGGATTGCGACAAATCGATAAAATACAAAAGTCTAAGTGGAACATAAGTAAAAATTCTAAAGTAGTGAAAACCATAAGTGGCAAGACTATAACTATAAGCAATATATTTGAATTGAATACGTAACTGTAACTTTTCGAAATATTGTTTGTGCGAGTTATTCTAAAACGAGACAAACGAACATCATCAAGTCTAATAGAAAATTCAACTATGAAGATATCGGTAAATTATTAGCGGTTCATAAAAGTAACACAAAAGAATGAATGCGTAGTGAGTGGAATTCTTTAAAAAAGTTACTTCAAATGTGTAAAGTTGTGTCTACTACCGATGAACATGGATTGATAGTGATTTGAAAAGCGTCGTACAGAGGAAACCTTTACAAGTATATCTGTATTTATATATATATATATATTTAAGGGGGGGTGTTTGCACCCAAACAGATCCGATATATTAATTCTTTGAGATTTTATTTTTATATCTTCTTAGTTTCTCTCCCTTAAGGTTTTCTCTATCAACAAACACATTCAAACTATGGAAGGGTGGCCCCATTGACCCTTTTGTTTTTCTTCTTATTCTATTCTCTCTACATTTGTTTATTTACATTTGTTGTTATTTTTCATTTATTGTCCAGATACTGTGTGCTACTATATACTAGTAAACGTTATACAGACATAAGTTACGTTAGGGCGCTAATGGCTGAGCTGGTTGGTGTTTGAGGTTCTTGTTGTTGTTGATTGTATTTTATTTTCTCTTCTGTATTGTTTGTTCATATTGGAATTGTATAACAGCAGACGATATATATATATATATATATATATCATATATATATGCACATGCATATATAAAATTATATTTCAAGGCATTGTTGTTTGTTTATAGGTAAGCATATAGTGTGCAATTTTTCTTATGCTAGAAAATGCAAAAACGAAAACAAAAAAAAAAAAAAAATAGGTTTTTCATTAGTTCATTTTTAATATTAAGCAAAAGCGACCACTAACTTGCTTAGCTTCAGCAGCAATTCATTGTGTTACAGGAATTTTACTAAAATAAGCGAGTTTAACTTTTTATTTGTATGTACGAATGTATGAATTGTATGCGTGTGTATGCTTTATGTATGTAATATGTGGCGCTTGTTGGGGTTTCATAATATTGTTGATGAACTGTTGTCGTTTGTTGCTTTCATTATAATATTTGTATATTTGTACGCAAGTAATCGTATTGTTGTTGTTGTGGTTGTTTTTTTTTTGTTATTTTCTTTTCTTCTCAGTTGTTTGCGCGCGCTCAAGCCAAAGTGCAATTTGTCGTAATTTTACGCGTACGTTGATTTTTATTCCGTGTTAAATATGGATTTGTGCTTAAGTTTGTTGTCTTGTGTGTGTGTGTGTGTGTGTGTGTGTGTGTGTGCCTGTGTGCACGACAAGTGCATTTGAATTTGTAATATGCGCGTTGTTGTGTTGGTTACCACCATACTTCTCCTTTAAATAGAGTGCTGGAAGAAGTAAATAAATGCGTTCCTGAGATTATTCCTGCTTTGTTTTGTTACTTTTCTTTCGATTCGTTGTAGTTGTGCTTGTAAATATTCGGTTCTTTATACTTTTACTTAATATATGTAGAATCTCAGATTACAATCGCTTATAGGTTTACATACGTTTTGTAAAGGGTTATTAAGTATTTTACTGACTTAAATGCAAAAGAAAAAAACCAAAAACAATTAGAGAATTTTGCAATACATTGGAGAACTGCAAGTCAAATAAATGAACAAAAAAAAAAGAAAAAAATTGAAACATATGTTACGGTATGAAGCGGCGAAAGTGTATTCACCGAATCCGAAAGCTTGTTCCGAATCCGATTATCATCTTCTAAGCTAGCATTCCACAAAAGCGTCTAGGATCAAAAATCTTTGGAAATATTTAAATCCCAAATCCAGTTAATGCTTACTAGTCGATTTCCGTAAGTAATAAATTCCCTAAGCATATTCGCGGCGCCTCATGCAGCTGCCGGCCGACGAAAGAGATTAACAGGAAAATAGTCAGGGAAAAACCCAGGTGCAAATGCACGGCGCGCCACACAGCTGCAGGCCAAGGAAAACGATTAGCAGAAAGCAGGTTAACGGATTAAAAATGAAGCCATGAAGTTAGGTGATCGTAACATGCTGGTAAAAATGTATATAAGTGGACTATTTGCGGAAGGCAGTTTAGTCGGAAGAGAACATCGAGTCGTACGAGAACATTTGAGTCGGAAGAGAACATCGAGTCGTACGAGAACATTTGAGTCGGAAGAGAACATCGAGTCGTACGAGAACATTTTAGTCGGAAGAGAACATCGAGTCGTACGAGAACATTTTAGTCGGAAGAGAGCATCGAGTCGTACGAGAACATTTGAGTCGTAAGAGAACATCCGTGTAAAGAATAATAATACTCGTGTTGAGCAGTCAAAAAGTAGCCTTAAAGAATAAATTGTAAATAATCCTACATTTAGGAACACAATAAAACTTTGAAGCGCATTTTTCTTTTCAATATCCATGGTATAGTGATACGAACCGTATTGAGGAGCAGGCAAATTCGTAACAATATATATGACATCACTCAATAAGGTTGTAGAATGACATATAGACGCAGGACAGACTCTTACTAAAACAACTGTAATTTATAAATTAATAGTCGGAACACACACACACATTTAACACATTAACAGATTTCGTTTGCAGATTGATGCCATCTAAAAATGATATAGACTCGTCGTTGCTGGCCACGTCCATTTGCTATCCTACGAACTTATAGAGTGCTGCGGTTTCTGAGTGGAAAAGCTTCTTAATCGATTAATTCAAGTTGTTAGTCCAGTCTACGTGCTTGTCTTCCTGTTGTTAGCTTATTCAATATCCAATAAATTGAAAACAGCTGACAGCTGATATAACCTCGCAAGAGAATACATTTTGTTCTCATTCAATACACAATCGAGAAAATTTCATGGCCATAAATTACCAAAGCAATTGTTTGTTATTGAACTTATCAACGATTACTATTCTTCCCATATTCCACTAATTTTTTAAATGCCTTGACATCTTCGTGATATCAGCTTGGTCGAAGAGTTAAATGAGGACAACGCCATTTTCGTCATATTTTCCATTGGACATCTTCTTTAGCTTCAACGTCTCTAATCCAAAAATTGTGCAATACTTTACACCTTCCAAGTGACCCGATTTACCAAGCAGTGCAAAATAGCTATTTTCCAATCGAGATCTTTCTTTCGCGCATCGTGTTCGCCAGAATGCCATCTTTTGTAGAGGGCTAAATCTACGGAATAAGCAAGTTGCAGGAGCATTTTTTATTCAGATATGTGATCTAAGTAATTCTCTGTGGGCAACGTTTAATAAATATGATTAATGATAGGCTATCGCGATGAAGGAGGTGTTTTTCTCAAAGGCGTTCGTTTCTTCTTAATTTTGCCACACAATCGATCCACTAACGCTGAACGCTTGAGTAGTCGTATAGGAGAGAGTCACGATCGAGGATTCAAATCTTAGTGCAGTAGAGTTTACTTAGATAGAAGTTATAGCGAGTGCCCAGTCGGTGTTATACCGATTCGACATACATGCACTATGATGCTGTCGCTTCTCTATTTCTTTCCCTTTCCTCACTTCTTTCCGACCACTGCCGCATTACACGAATGGAATAAACATCCGGAGTGACAAAAAAACCTAAGGTAGAACAGTATGCATCTATCGATTTTAAGGTATTGGATGAAAATCATATCTGTCTATATCCCGAAGAACACTGGTCGTACAAATTTCTATTGAAGTGTGTGTGTGTCCTGAATTACTTCAACGCCCTTCACCTAGCAAACTCAATTCTTTCTATTGATAACGTGACTGGGGCTTGTAGTGACTAAATTTATGTATCATCCATAGTATAGATGAAGTCATTTAGATGAATTGGTTTCCTTTAAATTCTTCGTTGACGCGAATCCGTTTTAGTCGATTGTGAAACGCAGCACCCATCTTGCACCCAATCTGTGTTGTATTCAATTTGTCGTAGAAAATGTTAAAGACAAACTCACTTGAGATGTTTACGGCCCTACAGCCCGTGGATTTTCAATTGTTGTTGTTCTTTCAACATCAGATAATGATTTTTTTTCAATAATTTCTGATCAAAATCGGGTGAACTGAACGGTTTTCTTTATGGTATTTAAGAGGGACAGTTTTCTTATAATTTTTATCGAAATGTTGTTCAGTATATTTGCTCATCGTATAGATATATCGTTTGGTTCCCTTGAGTCTGATAAGACAACATCCAATAGGAAATAGTTATCGTCAATGATTAATTTCTTAAAATGTTAGTGGAAAATTCGACCTTAATTGAAGATAAGACGTTTTATGGGCTTTGCACTTGTACAAGTGAGGAATAATTCTGAACGAGATTTGGTGGAGTTTAGTGTTATTCTTATCATTGACTATTGATTTATAGCCGACATCGTTCGTTAAAGTTCCTCAAAACTTCCTTAAAAGAGCCCGAAAATGCTGGTGAAAATCCTGGTTATGGGATTGTTGGGAGAATATTAATTAATAGAAAGGAATATATAAGATATTGCGTGTGGAAGATAAGGGCTAAGGCGAATAGGTTTTTTTTACGTTTTTTGGCCCTCTATCCCCGCTTATACCAAATTGCGGGTGGGTTTCAAAAACCATTAATTAAGATGCATCCCTTTCTTCAAATCTGACTAACCGCTCAGTGGATATCCTCTATAGCAGCGGGCAAAGAGATGGTCAAGAAGCGTTATAGATGGGTGGCAAACTACGAAGAGAATAGTATTTTTTTGCGTACGCTTGACTGTGAAGTCTGAAACAATAGTTGATAGCGCGGGTACAACAGAGAACTCTCAGTTCTTTTTAAGAAATTTATATAATTAATCTGCGAATGTGTTTGCTTCCAATCTTGAAAAGTCGTTAAACCGTAACTATAGTTCGTATTTATGTCAGCTCAGCAGCAAGCCATGCAAATTGTCATCTGTCTGTTATGTTCAGGAAGAGAAATTATAGGAAGCTTAAGCTCTTTCAGGGGAGCATCTGCGCACTTTCGAATATATAATAACCGCTTCTTGAGGAAAGTGATAAGGAAGGATGACGTTTTTCGGGACCAGAGGACAATCGGACATGTTTGTCCCTGTGTCTATCGTCCCTATACACTCGTATAGCACAGGGAAGTTTAACGAGCACCAAAGAAATAAGACCTAACTTACTTGCAGCTTACCACGGGACAATTATTGTAACTTAGACAAGCAGTCATATGTTATATAGACATAATTGTGATCGAGATGGGACAAGACCTTGGAGTGAGAAAGGAAGATGATCGCTTTTGATTGGCTCTTAGCATTGAGCGAGCGTAAAACAGAAAAGCTTTCAACAATCACCCAAAGCATGTTTGCTGTTCCGTTCTCCGTCTGGGCTCTATTTTGGGCAGGCAGCACTGTAGACAGAGAGAGGAGAAAGAGGCCGCACTGTTTGTTATGTGCGCAAACGTTGTTTTTGTAATGGCTAAATGAAAAGAGCGAGGAATTCGTGACGTTGGGGAGATTCGATTTCCTCTGATTTCCAGTCTTCTTCAAGTTTCAAAAGAATTTCTAATTTTTCAAAAAATCTGGGATCAATTTATGCGATCTTAAGGTGTATTAATCACCATATCTTTGAGAACTTTGCAGTTTTTACAATTGAATAAAATAGATCTGAGGACATTGAGTACGTGTTCCATTCAACATTCAAGGGGGACCTTTAAGAACTTTTGTTTTTTATATTTTTTAAATATTACACCAATCACTTAGGGGTGTCATCTAAACGTGTAACACGGTGACGGTCAGAAAGAAGTGAGGAAACGGAAAGTGATAGGAAAGTTGTTGACTGCAGCCTGGTGGATTTGTCAGCAATCGGTAAGTGCTAGTTAGGCCTTTATGATCAAACGAAACTCCATCGCACTTAGATTTAAATCCGCGCACACTGACTTCGACTACTATTACATAAGTGATGCTTCCGTCTCCTTATGACTTTTAAGTTGATGGCTTAAAAGTTAACCATATTTTCTAAGTCTGTTTTGATGCCATTTTGCTATGTGGGGCTCCAAACAATTCACGGCGCGGATATATTCAAAGAAATTAAAATTTCTGCAAAAGCTTTTAGTTTAAAACTTCAGGCCATGTGATCGGACAAACGTCATACTTGGCTGAAAATATTCCATCTGATCTTTTCTCATCGTTATCACCTTGAAAAAGTCATTTTGATGCAACAAAGGACATAAAAGGAAATGATCTGAAAGAACTGAACCTCATATACTTTAATTAACTGCTTTTTTTAGTGTCACAAGCGATGTAACCTATTGTTGAGGAAATAGGTTTAATTTAAAGTATTTCCAACTTGAATATTTCGCATTCATGTTCTTTGCTTTTCTGTCGCATAATTCCGGATACTTTTTACGCAACAGTTGTTTTAATTCGTTTTTAATTCATTTTCATTCATTCGTTAATCCATATCCTTTCATTATTAGCCTATGAATAAAATTAAAAAAAATATATATAAAAATAAAGATGATAAACTTACCGCTAGGTATACAGTAATCTCTACATGATGGATTTAAGAACAGGATCCAGCCAGAACAGGCCTAAAAATGGTAATAAGTTTGGTTAACTTAAGTGTACGTATTTCTATTATTCATGAACATTGTAGGGGTTGACGAAGGTCCTGACTATGTAAACATAAATGCTTAGCGAGGTCTATTTGAAAACAATCTGCTATATAGGGTTATGCAAGCCGCTAGTCAAAGAAATTACTTGCATTTATGATATATTCTCAGATTCGATCTGGCCGCGATCTTTCATTTTAGTCATCATCATGTGTAGCCTTCAAATTATGTTTACTGAATGGAAGAAGAAAGGGCACCTAGCAGAAGGACATTACTGTAGTTCGCATGCTTACCTTACTTTGGTCAATTTAAGATACAAATGCGCGGAGTGCACTGACATTCAAGATTTGTCTTTTTCTTACGTGTATAAATGTTTGATGGCGGCCTTAGCTTACGAATGTGTTCCTGCGCATACACCAGCAAACACACGCGTTGGTTAAGCAGTTTAATGATTAGTGATAATAAGTGTATGGAGATAAACCTTTCTAATAAAATTAGGAAGATTTTGTGTAGTTTGTTTGTTAAAAGGCAAACAACTGTTGCGTTGCTTTAAATGTACATATACACAAATGTACCGCTATATACGAATATAATTATGTATAGTTATTAAGGTATGAGTATGAGCATCATTGTAGGTACATGGGTTTGTACATATTCACACAAAACACATGTATATACATATATATATATATATATATATATATATATAAAATGTATATGTATGTATATATGTGGACGTATATATATATATATAAAGTGTATATGTGTGTATATGTATGGACGTATATATGTGTATGTATATAGGTGCATATGTCTCTCTCTCTTTCTCTCTCTCTCCCTCTCTGTGTGTGTGTGTGTGTGTGTGTGTGTGTGTGTGTGTGTGTGTATTAACTTACAAGTATGTGTGTATGTATGTATGTATGCGCACATGTCCATATTCATGTCTAGATATTTGCATAAATATCTATTCATATTAAATATAATATGTGTGTGCGTATGTTTGTAGACCATGTATCTTTATATTGTTTATTTGCGGTTTACTGACTGATTTCATTATAAATAATCACATAATAATATGAAATTAAATAAATATAAATATAAATATGCGTTAATTTGCATAAAATAATCTTTAAAAAAGAAATAAACAGATAACAATAATACGAACAATAATCGCATACAAACTGCATTAGCAAGTCAAAATAGTATTAATTTGATTTGTTATTGATTGCCGTAAAGTGTTCCGGGGGGGGTGGAGACGTACGTTTTGACGGTATATGTTATAAGATACGATAGAGATTAATACCGTTATATCTCATTCACAACAAAGCACAGGCGGCCGCCCGCAATCTTTGTATTAATTCAATGTGTGCATACACAACAAGCACAACAAGCAAAAAAGTAAGCACAACAATGTAAGCTGTGCTGCTAACGTAATAAAGTTTGCCGTATAGTGCAGTAAACGTCGCTGACTGAAGGTCATTATACAGCGTTTTTATTTTGCGCATTGTTTTCGTTTTGTTCAAATAAATTCATTTTGTTTTGAACATGTCTATGTGTATATGTATATGTGTATATGTATATATATGTGTATATGTGTATGTATGTATGTATGTATGTATGTATAAATATGCATATATATATGAGTACATGTATGTATGTATATACAGCGTGCGATTACAGTGTCGGGTTGCCATTTAATGGTAGTATTGGTGTTGACGTAGTTTTAAGAATATTCGAATAACAGCGACAACAGCATTAACGATGACTTTGTTCGTTGTTTGTTGTTCGCTCACTACAACTGAAAGTAACTGTGTATGTGCGTATTTGTTTTCTTTTGTTTTGTTTTAATATTTTCTACGTTTCGATGTCGTTGTCGTTTGAATTTGTTATTTTGTCATCATCATCGCCGTCGTTGTTGTCGTCGTCGTCGTCGTCGTCGTCCTCGTCTGTTGTTTTTCGTTTCTCGTCCGTTGTCGTCGTTGTCGTCGTTGTCGTCGTCGTCATCGGCATCGTCGTAGAATAAACAAAAGTAAACAAGTCGTATTTTATAATATTGTATTATGTGCTTTATTGTTACTGGTTTTGTATGTTGTTGTGGTATTACTCAGAATAAGTTTTGTTTGACTATGCACACAGATACAAAGGCATTGGCGCGGTTTTTTCATAATAATCATAAAAGAATTGAGATCAATTAGATTCGTCGTTATGTTTGTAACTCAGTAATGTACGTCTCGCAAGTATACTTTAGACAATATCTAGCCGATCTTAAGATAACAATAAATTTCGGTCTTAATATGAAAAACGAAAAGTTAAGAAACAACTTTCAATGACTATTGGAATTAAACTTTTATCCATTAAATATGGATGGAGAGTATATTAAAATTGCTTGAGATCACTTGACTTCTATTACTTTTATTGCGTCACTAACTTTTGAATATGTCAAGGATAAGGGTATTTTTTTAGAAGCTGTCGGTATTAGAAAATTCGCTATAAGCTGAATAAAATTTCACATTTGTTATTTTATTTTTGTTTTAGCTTTATTAACGTGCACAAATACATGTGCATGGTTACAAGCAAATGTATGTGTGTGTACAAACTTTTGAACTAACCAACAAAAAAAAAAAAAAAAAAAAAAAGAAGAAAATCTCTACTCTCTACACATTGTTGTTTTGTGTTACGAACGTGTATGTCTTACTATTCTCTTTTGTTGACTCAGAACCAGTGCCCTCCTATCTCATTAGTCAGTTTTATATGAATACGTAACACTCTCTCTAGCTCTATATATATATATATATATATATATATATATATATGCATTAGTATATATCTACATTAGTAAAAACACAAATTAAAAACTACGTCGTCAACGCAATGCGAACAAACAAATAAATTTATTCGAGTACAGTGGGTCGAAAAAATATTTTCATCGCTAAAAAAAAAAATGTAGAACAATATTTTATAGAAAAAAATTACATAAATAAAAGCAAAAATAAAAGTTAGTAGAGTAAAGCTGACATTTACGTGCCACACACACAACTTTACCTAATCTTCATATATTATATACTGTTGCCATAGGAATCTGTATATCAAAGTACCATCTTTTATCAACTTTTCAACTGGTCAACTGACACGATTCCTTTCTCATAAAGTTTACTTTTTTGGGTAAACATATCTAAAAGTGCCGCTTGCATAACTACGGATGGGTGAATCGGCAGATAAGCTTAAAGGGATGCAAAAAACGATTCACATAAAAGGTTAATATGCCATGTTTTCATTCAAGGATGGAACCTTCTTGCAATTACATTGGATTGGACAGTCTTTACAATCCCGCTTCATGCCACAAAGTCCTAGTTTGAAAACATCTTTGCAAAATGAGGTCAACTCTTGAACCAGCGGCTTATCTACACCTACGATCCCCATATTAAAGCAACAATGGTCTGGTTTCTTATTGCGCTTCCCAGCTGATAGTTTAGATTAAAAATTTGGCATTATTGCTAAAAAATGGATGACAATATTATACTTTGAACCAATTACCTGAACTATAACGTAAGTTAATCAAAATAAAACAACCGTCAGCAAAGTCCTGAATCATTATAAAAATCTTAATTGCTTTCTTATAGGAGCGCAAAGTATAGTGCGGGACCATAAAAAAAAAGATAACCCAAACGCAAAACTTGCATGTTGAAATTTTGAAGCTAAACAGAAGAAGCTCACCAAAATCCTTTCGTTAGGATTTGGGAAACGCATTATGAAAAGTAACAACGCTTCAATAATCACCATGTGTTCTTGACAGATTTCCAATTCACTTCAACGTTCTGGAACACTTTCCAATGATTCGATTTGTCATTTGTAATTCTTGACACGTAGTCCGCTCTTATGAGAACCGCTTTCAATGTAAATTTCTTTGTAAAACCCTTTAATAAAATAGCTTTATAAGAATCATTATCGAATTTCTCAAAATGCGATCTTCGGAGAATGTCCATTTCTGCATTGGCTTGGACTTACTAAAATCCGTTAATGTCTTGTTAGCGAAGACATAATTGAAAGCACCCTGCTCTGCTTTATATAAAGTGAACATATAAGCGCAGCTATGAGATGCACCAAACTGTTTTCAAAGATTAGAGTAGAATGAGCGAAGAAAAGAAAGATAAGAAGAAAGAAAGAAGAAGTAGCGATCAAATAGAAATGAAGATCGTTTCATGATTACTTTTTTCGGTGAAAAACACTCGCCATCTTATCTAAAATACACTCGAGAAAGATCTCATTTTAAAGAAAGGAAGTAAGAGGCATAGAGGGAGTGATCAACAATCCCCCCCCCCCCGCCCCCCCGGCCTCCTTGCTAGGGTCAACATAGAAGAATCGGCAATACTTGGTGTTCTAGCCACGAGAATACAAAATCATATTTGTTCGACAGTATTCGACAGTATTTTGGAGAAGGATGCTGTCAAAGAGTGTAGATATGTTAAGGCGGTCCGAAGAATATTTCACACCAGTCGATATCTATAACATTTACACTATCTATCTCCGGAGCCACCAAATCGTGCTTGGAAACGCTCGACCGCCTGCAGGAAAAACATAATATCTTTGAGCGCAAGTGTGATGTGCATTGTGTAGTACTTGTGTACAGGTTTACAAAGATAAAAGAAAGACTTTTGACGGGATCGTCGATATACCATGCGCTACGCCATCGCAACTCTTCGTTCTTATACCGCGCATCGTGTCATTGCCCTATATAAAACGGAGTGAGAAAAATACACTCGCAGTTGATACTTATGACATACATAAAGTTGTCGTTAATCATGGATATATCTTAGTTTAGCGGTCAGAACTTTTTCCGCCCTGACTTCTTTAAAGATCATTCTGATTTAAGATCTCATAGACGACGCAAGAACGCTTAAGCACTAGTAGATTTATAAACAGTTTCATCATAGATAGGCGTCTATGGGATGGATTAAATTAAAATCTTTTCCCAACCTTCCATCCAATTTTCAATATTGTAAATAAATTTTTGTGATAGATGAGAGAATAGAATTAAATGGGCTCAAGCTAACGTATTGGTCATTGAGAAATATTGGGTTGACTTTGTGATACTTATATGAAGGCCGTACAAGCCGAAGTGGTCAAGCCAATGGTCTGCTGATATTAGTTTCAAAATTTTGATATGCCAGTGATATCGTAGACCTATCACTTACGGCATTAAATAATAAATTAGTTTGCCGTGATGTCCATGCGATCGAGAAAGCTTCCTCTAGCTTTCAATTATATTGAGAGTCATTCTATTTAAATAAAAATTTTGTGATCAATCGTGCCACTGTTCATTATATACACCATGTTGACAATTGTTTTTATATTTAGTAAAAAACAACAGCAACAACTATAACAACAGACGCAAAAATATTTGAGGTTCTTGATACGTACGCTCTCTCTCTCTCTCTCTCTCTCTATTTCTCTCTTCCCCTCTTTGTTTCTTGCTCGCCCGCCCCGCAAACCAAAATCATTCCGAACGCTTTCTCTTCCCCTCATTCGTCCTTCCGCTCTATCGTCACGTTATTTATCAAACAAAGAAAGAAGGTAAGCAGAGAATTGCAGTCTTAGTGGTTCAGTGGGTGAGATACGCAAAATTCTTTGTGAATAATATTGCGAATGCAACAGCAAAACTGTTAATGAAGGCTGATGCTGCTGCTGTTGAATTTGCTGCTTTTCAATTGTTTTGTTGTTGTTGATTTTTCTGCTATTGACATCACTACTACTTATGAGATGCTTGGTTTACTGCATTCAAACCGTTATTATAAGACTGCTAATGATGTTGCTAATGATGATGATTATTATTGTGTTGTTCTTGTTGCTGTTCTTGTTTACGTGTATTAAATAGAAAAGAATCAGTTGGAGAAAGGAAATTTTCTCAAGATTTGTGTTATTTCATAGATGTTTATAAATGTATATACGTATGCGTGTTGTTAATAGAAGAAGCATTTGCATGATATACATTTTGTTAATGTTTTGACTGTGGAGTTTGGTGATGATACAATGATGATGATTAAAGTGAAAATCTTAAGAATAGAGTTGGTTTTGATATGTGTATGTTTATGTACATGCGTGTGTATTTGTTTGTGTCGCATAGCATAGGAAGAAGATAAAATGAAGAACTTTACACAAATTGAAAAACATTAATGAATTAAGATTTTTAATGCTAATCAACTAAAGAAAGAAAGCAAAATACATTAGCAAATCTAACTTACTTTACTTGAGTTTACTTTTTCACTTATATATATATATATATATATGTGCATTTTTAGGCATTATATGAAATCTAGATCACTTTATTTTAAATAGTTTCTATTAAATGCTGAGAATTTGTGTTTTAATTCATTACCAGGAAATATATTTGCAATGATCTTGTCATTATATATATATAATATATATATATATATATATATATATATATATAAATTGTGTGTAGATTTTAAAAACATCGTTACATCGTTCATATAATTAAGCATAGGTCACTACGGTCACAGTAAAGAATAATCGTAAAATACGACCAATAAAATTTCTTATCTTCAGCCAGCAAGGTCTACGAAAGATGGAGGGAGGCACGTGTTTTACGCTATTATGTGGGAAACTTGAATCAAAATTATTTGTTCAATTTTGTCTTAATTTGTTTCTTGTTGTAATCTAACGGAAATACCAAAATAATAAGTTAGTGTTGATAACGAGTAAAGAGTTTACCCTTATTACTTATTCTCTTTCTCTCTTTTTGATTTAATTTTTTGTTCTCACACTTTTCTATATACACTTGATGCACTTGCACGTATTCATAGCACAAATGATTCATACTACGTGTGTTTGTTTGTTTGTTTGTTCGTTTATATGTGGGGGTGTATTAGTGTTTTTATAGAATAATTTCTCTCTTTTGTCTAATTCTTATTCGTCTCTTGAATAATGAGGAAGAGGAAGTATTTGCATTTGAAGCATTGACAAGTATGGGAGTGCAGGTGTTTGATATAAAATATTACAAAAAAAATATTGCAAAATTTTCAGAAATAAAATAAATGCAAAAAAAAAAATGTTTCTCATTTTATTTACACGAAAAAGAAAAGTAATTCATATAGTGAATCAGTTACTGGAAAAATGTGGGAAATTTTTCATTATTCATTCGAACTACTACAAGCACTCATTATATAGCGGAAAAATTTGATATAAAATTTTTACTATCAAAATATTCTTATAATTTATTCGTTGACCAATTAAAGACATTTTTTATTTCCATGAACGGTGAGTTTGTTTACCTATTCTCTATATGCTTCACAGGTGTTATTTGAACTTTATTTAGTTTGTGCAGCATCAGTGGTGGTCTCGATTTCATTAACGCAGGTGGAGAAATCATATCGACGGTGTAAGAGAACTTAATCTCATTCAATTAGATCGTTCGAAAACCTTTTGTGGTTTTTCGCTATGAAATAAAATATTTTGTTTTTTTTTTTTTTTTTTTTTTTTTATAAGAAATAACTTTATTAATTTGTTCTATAATAAGTCGCCACTTTTCGGGCAGACTCATTATCTCATCTTCTCATAAAATTTCTGATCTCTTACAGCAAACAAAATTTTCTATATATGAATTTCCATTGCCATCTGAAGTGAAAGCTTTGCCCTATAAGGAATTTTGTAGAGAACGAAAGAGATAGTAAGCTGATGGTGCAGTATCAGTGCACATGGTTGATGTGCTGATTCATCCCAGCCAGGTTTTGATAATTTTTAGGCGGTTGACGAAACAAGTACGAGGTCTTGCGTTGTCGTGATGAGAAACAATATTTCCTCGGTCGACCAATCTTGGAAGTTTCTGCTGCAAGGCCCCAATTAATTTGGTTAGTTGTTCCCAGTATACTTCAGATTTAATTATTTTGTTATGCACAAGTACACAAATTTACTATTCCTTTATAAGTCCTTGTTATTCTGACAGCAACGTTTTTTTTGTTTATGAAAAATGAATATTGGCTTTGTTTCATTAGCATATCGCATTTATTAATGCATTGTGTTACATGAATTTCTTTTCAAACATGTGGAATCCATATATCGAACTTTTTTTAGTTCGATCAGCTTCAATAACAATCTTTAGTTGGTCGTCATCAATGGTATTCGGCCTACCACCAGAAAACGTTAAAACTTACACTGAAAAATTTCCCGAATGAAAATTCACAAATCAAATTTTGGCAAGCGCGTTCTGTCATAGCATTAGTTTCACATACAGCGCTTATTTCTGCACCTCTACCGCCTTTTTTGAAATAAAAAAGTAAAACATGTCCAATATGCTTACTTTGATTTTCCATTTTAAAAATTACGTCTCACTACTATAACAAAACAGATCGGTTTTGAAAATTTTTTACAAAACAAACATAAGCCTGCTCGACATAATTGTGGATATTTTTAATCCTATTTATCTATCTAGCCAGATGAAAAAAGTCATTTTAACTTGGTATCAGGAAAGACGGCAAGAAATTTCCGGACTACCCAATATTTCTTTACTATTTAAGCTTATGTAATAAATCAACCAGAGACTTGCTTCATCTGCTTGAGCTTTCAAATCTATTATAGTTTATATCCATTTACGTAAGGATGCGTACACTTTTGGAACTTTTTCTAGCGCTTAGAGGTAAAAATCTAAAATTTTGCAGATATATTCTGAATTTTATCTTCTAATCTAGGTTTACCTTCCAATCTAGGTTTACCTTCCAATCTAGGTTTACTTTGTAATCTAGGTTTACCTTCTTATCTAGGTTTACCTTCTAAATTATGTTTGTTGTGGGGTTTGTTGGCGGTGTGGCCTAAGGCCGTAATTTATTTTTGCACTGAAAACAATATTCCAATGCGTTTGTTGGTATGTTCACAGATGATGATAATTATGCGATTGTTACACATTAAGTTCAGCTATTTATAATTCGCCCGATAAATATGCAGAATATAACGTATAGAGGTTATCTCAAAATTTACGCAAGATTTGAATCTGCCGTCCTTTGTGCGCTATAGTGTTTGCAAACCAGAAAAAGAAAATTTTGACAGCTGATAGTTTAGGGTTAGCAAGAATGGAGCGTTACACGAGAGAGCGTCGCGTTTTCTTTGATGAACAATATTTCGAAATTAATGTACGTTTGGCCATCTTTCGTCGAACAAGGGGCTGGTCAAACGTCTGATGGCTGTTACTGGTGCACGATATCGCGCTACGATAGCCCGGTTGTTTTTGCCTAAATTGGATGCTATTGATGCGAACGACATGTGTTTGCAACAAGATGGTGTCATACGCTATACATTCCGTGAAACAATTCAGTTACTGGATACATTATTCCCTGGTTATGTACTGTCTCGTTTCGGTGATTAGAAGTTCGATAAAAGATTGCATATGTGTCAACAAAGCCATGGAGACCATTTACCCCAAGGGCTATTCCACATACAACCCCATCCTATGTACATAACGATTCAATAAGATAGCTCCGTTGTCTATTTAATTCAAATCTTGCTTATATATGATATCATGATGATATGGTGTTTTTATATATGTAACACTGTAAATTTTTTTAATCATTTTTGCTAAGTCGATGCTTTGAATTTTCAAGAATATGGGGAAAAAAATCCATTATTCCCAGATAATTTTTTCCTTGAAATTTTATGCTCTTTTCGGAAGAGAACGGATTATTGCGGTCTACAGAAGAAGCCCTACAATTCTCATTAGTTTCCTCCGAACTTTCCACAGTGCCGTCAAAAGCTCTAAAGTGCTCTAATGGAACCGGTACGATTTTCTCTCTATTTTAAATGCATTTTATTGATAAGCTTTTGATCAAGCATTGGATTTTTCATTCAAACACTCGCCAATCACTCAAAAATCATTTCCTAGGTGCTATGCATCCCTCTACCTGCACACATGTAGATTAAATTAATTTTTTTTTTTAACTTCAGTTTTGCACCGAATAAGACCTAGGGCGCAGAAGGCTGTTAATTGTGGATACTTTACAAGTATGTCTTTGGTGTTGCCATATTTTAATATTTTTCCAAAATAAATTTTTTTATTGTCGTACGTAAAGTTATGTTTAATAATCTCTTCAAATATTTTTATACTAATATCTTTCCATCTATCCTTAAAGAATTGTCAAAAGCCCCTTTATTTAGGGCGTTATTTCTTAAAATATTATAGGTTAGGGTACATGTCCCTAGTGTCCTTTCACAAAAAACACTTTCTATTCAATTATTTTATAGAATATATTATCACGAATGTGCCTGAAAATGTGCCTCAAAAGAGTGAAAAATAAAATAATATATAATCACCTATAAATTCGTGTGGGCATGGACGATTTTTATCATTTTTGGACATCAATAGTAAAGTTTTCCGTAAAGTAAATGGAGAAAATTTCATTTTTCCATCTTTCATACTCTGTAAGGAATGAGCATAAACTCACGCTTTCAGAAATGGAATGGTGGTCACTTTACGCTTTGCAGCGGACTTGTACTCTGACCAATTTGGCCAATTTTCAAATCCAATCTGTATACAGAAATCTGCAAATAATTCTACTAAATTTGCAATCGATATATGCATTTTTGTGTCCACACAGACGGACAGACATGGCTTCATCGAATCAGAATTTCACGCTGATCAAGTGTATATGCTTTAAAGAGTTTTTGAAACGAGTGTTACGAACATTATGACTAAATGTGTATACCTCGTTCTACGGTGGTGTAAATGTAAAAAAAAAAAAAATTGTCAGATTAAAGAAACTATCAACAGTCACTTGAGGAATTATTTTTCGGGATTATCTTCGATGTGTGCAATCATTTACATAAACATCGGCTTTCTTTTAATTAACAAATAATCATAATTCTTGTATTTACGTCTAACAACTTACGTTAAAAATATCTTATATTAATATTGCGATCAAAACTAAATACCAACATTCAAGTTAACTTATAATAGCGTACATGGATTAGGTAACGTATCAATAATTTGGTTTTTTTTTTTATTTATCATATTTATGTCGTTCTTGATGACCGCTATCCAAGATCGAGTTTCAATTTCTCCTGCCTGAAGAATCATGTTACTCTCTGATTCTTTGATTATAAGTCGTTTTGAAATTAATGTTTTCTTCTTCCTTTTCGTAAACAGCTCAGGTCACTTGTTTGCAAGAAAGTCTTATTTTTTTTTTTTTTTTAAACCCAAGTTGTTTTTAATTTTTTTTTTTTTTCAATTTGAAAAACCGAAATTTGGTGTTTTTTTTTTGTTTTTTGATTTGTTCAAAGAACTCATTTCTTTTATTTCTTATTTTATTAATGTTTATGAAATGTGAGAAAGTCGCACAATATGTTACAACAAAAAAAATATTTTTTATACTTTAGATGTCCTATGTTGTATTCCATATGTAATGTAATTCCATACATTTGTAGTTAACCTAAAAATTATTTTTAGAAATTATTTGTTTATTCATTTATTTTTTGGTTAATAGAAGACAGCCTGTGCATGTATGCAAAGAGGCTTAAAATTACTTATTTTGAAACTTAAATTTAACTTAATAATATCCACATATATAAATAACATATATATTTATATTGTACATTCATGCATACGCATTCAATAGCTATAAGTTTTTATGATTACTTTATGGAAAGCAGTTTCATTCACTTTATCAGGAGTGGATTATTCACGCTTTGATGTGGCCAATCGAATCAGAAAAGGAGCATAAATGATAATAATTATTAGTGTTTTTACAAGAAACGTAAACTTGGTTATAGTAAGTTAATTGAGACAAAGCGCTTCACAGTCCCTGCTGAGTATTAAAATTATTTCAAAAACCAATTTAACCACAACGGAGATACCTAGTCACTGCATAAACTTGACGCTACATCATAACTTGGGATGCATACTTTGTTCTACCCGACACAATGAATGGAGTTTTAGTAATGTAAAGGTCATTAAGTTGACGATACTCAATCAATCCATATAATTCACTAAGGAATATAATGTAGAAAAGTCTCTCATATATTCACTACATCTACTTTTTATAGCCATCACCGAAGGATGAGGAGTATATTCATTTTGGCAAAGTACATATATATTCTTCGATTTTAGTAGTAGTCCATCTGTCTGCCCATGTAATGTCTGCTGCAAGCCCTCTCCTGCCCGCAAAAATGAAGTTATCGACAAACATATTGCAAATTCTTGGACGCCGTTTGGTATTGAAAAGATGTCAAGCCGACCGAAGTAGACGCCTGCAGTACCACGCAAGCTGAGAACACCTCTGTTTTTCAAAAGCAATAAAAAAAGGCTTCTTTGCTCAATAGTCCTTAAGTAAAGCAGGTAAGTCTACAAAAACTTCAACCTATATTCCATGGGGAAAATTGACCACGCCTACTCAAGTGTACCAAAATTTAATTTCTTTTCCAATACCTTTATAATGTCCAGAAGCCTGCATCAAAAACCTCAGAACGTATATAAACACTTGCCCAGCTTCAAACTCGGCATGCACCTAAGTATGTTCGTTTGTTCATCTGCCTGTCTGCGCAACTGTATAAAGTCTATGGTAAACATTCAACAAATATAAAAACAAACTTGCGAATGAATTTGAAAATGACCCAAACCGGTCAAAGGAAACGCTTGCAACGCCCACACGACCATGCAGCCAAGCCTGCGAACACCTTTGCTTGCCGTGTTTTTCGCATGTCGCCCATAAAGTACAACACGTACACTGTACAAATTTCCACTTTTATTCTGAAAATAGAAGAAATCAGACTCGTTGATCCACCACTGTAGAGTAGGGAAATTTGGTTCTTTAGTCTTTCTTAGGATAATGGTGACGGGCATAAAAAATTCGGTCATAGCCGAATATAAATTTGTTTCTAGTTTCTAAGTAAAACTGCTGCCGCTGCGTTCTTTGCTTTTAGGAGGTATAGTAATGTAGGACTGTAATGCCTATAGGAGATGGCGTTTCTGCTCTGTAATTGGAAAATAAGACGATAACCAAAGTAGACACACTATACTGTCGAAATGTCATGAAATTTTGACACCCATGGTACTGTCCAGAAATCATAGAGGTCTGTCAATAGTATACTAGAGAAGACTTATTGAGTAATGTGTTACATATTGACCGGAATTTTCAAAAATGCTTTGTAAAGTCTTCTGAATGTGGGTAGGGAAAGTTTCGCTTAACTAATACACGCCATTATTAGATAATCATTTTATGATTTTTACGCATATTTCTAAGGAAACTAAAAAAACAAGACTGTCGTCGAGGCGATTGCAACTTTTATATTAATGTCAGAATTTCTAGTTTAGTTACCGATTTTACAGAGAAAACCTCTACGCTAGACTGCTCTCCGCTAACTAAAAAAAAAAAATAAATAAATAAATTTAAATGCATGAAATGTGAGCAAAGAGCTTACTAATCGTTCAAAATTTTTACATTGATTTTATTATATTAAGCTTTGCGTGCTTACGCATAAACACTTTACCGAACTCTCAAACTGCAATGTAACTAATCCTCCCGAAGTAAACGTTAAGTAAAATAGCATATACACGGCAATGTATATGATTGATGTGCACATTATGTGCACAATACATGTACACAATGTACAAATATACAATACATCAATACGTATACACAAATAAGACAATAAATAGGAATAGAAAAGAAAAATACGAAACAAACTTAAACCTTTTGCTTGACGACACACCAAATCAAACAACACGTACACCTCTTTTTGTATACCATCTCTGAGTATAAATAAGAGAGCGAGGCTCAATGTAATCATTTGTTTGATCATAATGTCGTTTATTATGCTGATTATGCTGATTGTTGAGATGATAATGAGAATGAAGTGCTCGTGAAGAAACTTACATTTAAATGCAAGGTAATAAGTGTCAGTGAATAATTTGTGGCTGTTTTTGCTAAATCGTGCATTGTAGGATAAAAACGAAGAAGAAGAAATGCTTTAAGGATAGTAACAAAATCAGAAAAACAATAAATACTTGAATCTGGCAAATGTTAATGACGATGAAAATACCAATGATTGTGATGACGACAATGATGATGACGATGATGATGACGATTACGATGATAACAATGCAATTGCTGTTAGTAAGTGTCTACGAAAGCAAAACCAATACCTATAGTTACTTACTTACATGTGCACATATGTATAAGAAATAAACAATGTGATAACAACATACATCGCAACGTATACACGTTTATATCTATTTTGTCAAGAATTAGTGTGACATAGAAAAAAACATTTTTTTTACAAAAATTTTCTTCTTAACCTCTCACTTCTATTTGTCTCCTTACATCTGGTCACCTTCTCCATTCCGCCCGTCATGACAATTACCTACATTTGTATATATATATATATTTTAAAAATAGAAAAGAAAAAAAAAAAAGAAATCTACAATCATTCCATTGTAGAAAATGTTTACTTACTGTACATGTTTAAGCCAAATGCACTGGTGTTTTCCTACCAATGCTTGCTTACTTGCTTGTTAAACTCTCTAAAGTAAATATCAAAACAAAAAAGTACAGGGGGGATAACAAAAATAAATAAAAGCAGAAAACAAAACAATAACAGGCAACAGAACTAAAAATCATGTAATACAAAATCCAACAAAACATCGCAAATAAACAAAACGTACAAAAATTGTGTACGAAGGTATGTGCGGTTGTGTTTATATATTTATGTATGTATATGTACATTATACATGCAAGTGTATGCAGTATATTGTTTTCGTTATGTGTATGTGTGAGTGTGTGTGTGTGTGTGTGTGTATTACTAACGTAATAATTAAACATAGTAGGGCGTATGATGAATGTCGGTCGGTTGCTTACTTGCTTGCTTGCTTGCTTGCTTCGCTGGTTAGTTAGCTGAGAGTCGAGGTGAACTGTATTTGTATGTATTTGTATACAGAATGTTTGTTTACTTTGCTCATAAGCACATTTATTATTATGCAAGTATAGCTGTGTGTGAGCGCGTATATATATGTGTGTGTGTGTGTGTGTATGTGTCTGTATACTTTTGTTTACGAGTAAAAATTTGTTTTATTTTATTTTTTTTATTTATTTATTTATTTTTTTTTTTTAAACATAATAACGTTAAAAAATGTTTTTTAAAATCTTAATCTTAATGCATCGCTTTTAACTGCAGCCATAATAGGTATCGTAAGAATATTTGAAATTTATTGCTCTGAAATATCATTAACCCAAACATGTATATAAAATAGTAGAAATAAATTGTTTAAATAACAGCAACACTAACTATGCGCACACACACATATATATATATATGTGTATATAAAAGCGTATTCGTACACATCCAAAGCAATAATGATATGCTCTGATGTTGAAGGCAAACACAACGGAAAACACAACAGAATCAACATGAGAGCTGGATGTTGAAACAAAACAGTTACAATAATACAATACAGTATTTTTTCCAAAAAAAATAAGAAGCATATACATATATATATATATATACATGTATATACAAATGGTGAAATAAAAATACAAACCGATACAGAAGACACAGAACCCAATGGGAAATTATTACGCGATAAAGGCAATCGCTTGAACTCTAATTATATTCTACACCGTTTTTGATACAAGAGTATATTAAGATTACGTAAATTGATATGGCATTCAAAAGTACTTGAGATTTACCCGTTCTTCGTCCAAGTTGGGCCTGTTTGTTTGCCCTTCTAACCGACAAGTCCCAATTTTCGAGATATTTTGACGAAATTTGGTGCACTGACGTAGTTTAGATGAAGCACGAACACACTGTTGAAAATAGTTCGGATCGGACATCTTTCGCGATCACTTTCCATACAATACCTTACCTTGAAAATTCCTTGTGTGAACGAGAGAAAGGTATTTAATGGTGGGACGAGGCCCATTTGCTAGTAAAATCGAATCTAATTAAAGGATGGATTTATCTCTTGTTCTTTTTGACGGCACTTCATAAGGGTAATTGCAGTCTTTGTAAATGCGAAA
Organism: Glossina pallidipes; assembly: GCA_000688715.1. Taxonomy (NCBI): domain Eukaryota; kingdom Metazoa; phylum Arthropoda; class Insecta; order Diptera; family Glossinidae; genus Glossina; species Glossina pallidipes. Next base: position 1,500,013 of record KK499808.1, read on the forward strand.
AGGTGGACTATGTCCACGCGTGGTAGATAATTGATAATTGACCGAAATTAAAAAAAATCAACAAAATGTTCATCACGATATATATGTATGAGGGAAAATTATATTAGAATGTACCCAGACTGTTATTAAAAAATTCTAGAGAAATAAGCACATAGCAGGTTTTTGCTTCATTAGGTTGGCAGGAAAGTTCGGTCATACTTTAAATAAATTATTTAAATTTGACGACGTTGGAGTTCTGATATTGTGATCTCAGCAGACTGAGGTCTTTACATTTGCCAAGTAGTCAAATGTGGCTCGCAAGATATTATTATCGCTCAGATCGGTCATGAAATCTTAGGCACGAGATTTTGCAAGCCATCTTTGACCAGTCAGATTATTTACAACAACACTTCAACATTGCACATAAGCAACTGATGCTTAGCTTCCTCTCTAGCACTCATGGCAAATGCAATGTCTAATATGCCCTTGAGTGACTTCGCGCCTTTATAACTAACTGATAAAAAGAAATGAAAATAATCCTCTTAAGCCCCACGAAGGTTATGCTAAACAATAGTGCCTATCTTGGCCAGACACCGACGAGTAAAACTGCCCGCAGGAAGTAAAATGCGACACAACTTTCACGTCAATATATTATATCAAAGGAACGGTAAAAGGTGTCAGGAAAACCTATTAAGAACCTGAAAATCGTAACAAACTGATATTTTTCTAAAAGTTAGTAATGCATTTTAAAAGGTATCGAAAGCGAGGACTACAGTTATTTCTACAAAATTTTTTATAATTACTTTAGCGTCTTGCGTAGATTTGGGCAACGATGAAATCTAAATATCGCAATGGATTTGATTTTTCTAATAACTGATAAAGCGCGTTAACTTTAAGACTCTCGAGTAGGGGTCTCAGAGTTTTTCCAACTCCGTTTGTACGTTATAGTCGTGCACTAAATATATGTAAACACTTTTTGATAGGTAGTGGCGTTAACTTAGCTTTTTGGGGTTCTTATGTCCTATATATACATATATATATATTTATCAAGTTGTTGCAGATGTATGCGACAGCCAGAAAAACTTGAGATAGATCCCCCCTTTCATAGAATCGATCAATTCTGTATCACTTTCTTATTTGATTTAAGCGTTTCTGTCCGCCTTTTCGTGTTGTTTTCTTCTGTATAAGCTGCAGGCAGAAATTTTCGAGATATTTTGATGGAGTGCGGTGCAGTTTTGACGCAAGAATGAACGCTATTGAGAATGGTTCGCATTGGATCACATTTTCGATCACTTTCGCTGTTTAACGCTTTATTTTGAAAAGTCGCTATATAGCCGCTTTAGCTCTCCAGTATAGTCTTCCTACTCGCTTTAGATGATAATAAAACATTCAGCTTAGTATGTGAATCTTTTCTATAATCGCTTTGTTTTATTAGTTGTGTCATTGGTTTTTATATTTTTGCTTCGTTGCAAATTATAGCTTTAGAACTTTAGAATTTTCCGGTTGTAAAACTTTTTATTGATTTGTCGATCATAAATTTGAATCGTATGTACCTCAATATAATCGGTAAACATTTGTAACTCACTTCTACTTTCGGCGTATGAACGATTTGGGTTAGCTAATTGAGAGAACCACTACGACGGGCAACAACTTATAACCTATAATACCTTGCGGATGCTAGTGTAAAATAAATATTCGGGCGCGAAATGGAGATGCATAAATTGTCTCTTCTCTCATAACGTAAGCGTCATAAGAGTCAGAGACTTCGTAAATTATATATACGTAGGTATATTCGAATCGATTTACATTTTGTGATTGTTGGCCCCTATGTCGAATTTCGTAATTGTGCAAGTGCGAACATAAATCTGTGATTTGATAGCTCGATTCTTAAGATAACTCTAGAAGCCTGCGTTGAAATTTTGCGTTACATAGCCAAAACCAGGCTTACAGTTAGTCAACTGGCTGGGGGAGTTAAGTGTTCACTCGAAGAGAAATATAGCGATCTTACTGGCTTTCATTCTCAATTATATATAACAGAAATAGGCATAAGTTACTTGCAATAGGATAGCACGTAGTCTTCAGGATAGCACGTAGTCTTCACGTTCCCCTTGACAAAAGGGGAGTGTATTTCCTTTTTTTTTTAGACAAGGAAACATATATAACGGTGGCAATGACTTCACGATATCCTCCGAAAATTCGTATAGCATACCGACTTGTTTTGTATGTACCTATGCACCTATGTTTTTACACCCACCACTCAAGGACTCATTTTGTCATAATGTTTGCAACACCTAGAAGGAGACTTGAGAGAGCCTATAAAATATATGTATTCTTGATAAGCATGAAATTCTGAACTAATTAAGCCATATCTGTCCGTTTGTGCGTCTGACCGTCTTTGTGTCTCCTAGTCGCGAAAATGAAGATTTCGATTTCAAATTTTGTAGAAATATTGGAAATTTTTCTAAACAGGTTGGCGTTGGAAATGGGCCAAATGGGTCGGAGCACAAACCCGCAGTGAAGTGTAAACTGAAAGCAATTGCATTTTTCTAAACAAAAACTTGTGGATTTTTGCTCATCACTCACTTCTTATGAAAGATGGAAGGCTGACATTTTCCACATATAGTTTACGAAAGATTTTATTATCGATGTGCAAAAATTAATGTCGCCTACTTCTCATATAACGCCTTACTTTGAAAGGTCGTTATTAGAATAGCCGTAGGGAGGCCACAAAATATTCGAACAAATTCACATGTCGTAGGTTTTATGTGACGAATTGAATTTTCAAGAGCATTACGTAGACGATTTTTTCAACATATCGACCAATAACGAGGGTAATTCTATTATCCATTATTCTGATTCTGAAGACAATATGTGCGAAGCGTGTGTCGAAACATAGATAGTGATGATGAGATTGTTGTGCGCAAACGCAAAACAACGTAACTAAATATAAGTTCAAGTAGATCCGAAGAATTGGAAGATGAAGATGAGTCGATAGGAAATAAGATTTTCCATTTCCTATATGTATGCGTTTATCATTTTTAAAAGGGGAAATTTGTTCGTCGTAGAGTAGGTTTACAGGGAATAATATGCAGTCATTTAAGGATTAAAGTTAAATCTTAATGTTTAGCGTAACGCGTATTTAATGCGATTGTTATTTTATTGCGTCTAAATGTCATGCGTGAATAAATAAATAAATCTAGAAAAATCGAAAATCGAGTTTCTCAAACTAATTAAGGCGATATTTTGTGCAATGGACGAAAGTCTCGTTCAAGCATACGTGACCTATTTTTATATCCTACACCGCCCATGGTACAGGAGTATATTAAGTTTGTGCGAATTTACACAACATCCAGAAAGACTTAAGACAGGTCCATTTTTTAAGCTTGTCTGTCCATCAGTCCGTCTTGTTTTTTTTTTTGTGTATAGCCTACAGGTCGCATTTTTTGATCAAGGTCAGATCAGTTCCCATAGAAGATTCATTATGTGAATAATTGTATTAAACGAAGCGGCGTTAGAAGTTTAACTTGGATGGGTAACGTAACTTGTTTTAAAGTACTGAACTCTAAAAATCGATTTCTTAGGTCCTCAGGAATATTAGAAGAGGTACTAAAGCACTCGATCATTTTGAAAATCAAAAAGGACTTTTCCCAAATTCGTATCAATACCGCTTTCTTTCTGAAAATTGATAATAATTCGATTCCTAATTGAATCAGTGTAAAGGTATTATTATCCAAACGGTATTCATGCTATTGCTAACATACACACGCGCACACGTGTACGTAATACAATACAGTGAAAATACCAATACTAACAATAATATACATAAACAAAATAGCAGGCACACGTGCACACAGACGCACACACACGCACGCAGTATTTATATATATATATATATATATATATATATTGGGACAAATTCACAGAATGGAAAAATAAAAATAATAGCAAATAAATATATACTCGGTTCAGAGATGCATTCATAGTATTTGTAAAGAGTTGTGCTTCATTTTAAAACTAGACAAATAAATGTATATTTATATAGATGTGTACTTATGCGCATATGTATTAGAATGGCTAACAGAACAGGTTTAAATAAATGGTGAAAAGGGTTCGAGGTTTTTATACACGAATGCTAGCATATATATATGTATATATATATATATATATACGCATGCAGTCACATACAATTTTAAGCTTAGTTTGTACGTTAGTTATTTTGTTGTTTAAATACATGCACATGCACGTACCACTACATATATAAGCATAAATATATTTCAAGTTTTTAAGTTTCATACAAAAAAACAATCGCTCATGCAAACATAAAATAACGTTCACGTCTCCCCGGTCCATTCAGAAGAACGATGGGCAAATGTTTGTTTAGCTCGTTCGTTTGTTCGTTTCGTTTTGTTTATGTTTGTTTGGTTGGTATTTACTTTTGTTTTTATAGCAAATTTTTGTGTAATAACAGCAACAATAACAGCAACAAAAATAATAATAATAATAACAATAACAAATTGCAATAAAAACATTATCACATATAACAAAAATTTTTAACTAAAATTATACATACATCCTTGTGATGACGATGAAGATGATGATGATGATGACGATGATGATGATGACGACGATGATGATGCTAATGGTGATAAGGATAAGGATGATGAACGCAATGCAACCATATAGTCTTCCAAGTGTACATTCGTATGAGTTAAGGTCGAGAAAGGAATGAAAATTTTTGTGTAGTTGTAAGTTTTAATAAGAGATATTATTTTGAATTAACACGAAACAAAACAAAACAAAAGAACAAAAACAAAAACAAAAAAGAAGAGAAATATTCATTTATTTGATTAAAAAACAAACATTACTTTGTCTTTCATTATAGAAATTCTTATGATATTTCCTGCAATAAAGCAAAACGTGGTTAAGACCACAGAACTGCGATTTCATTTATATTAAAAATAGTACACAGTATACTTTTTTACACCCATCACTCATTACAGTTGATGTGTGAAGTTCGTGAAATGTCTGGGATGCTTAGAGCCATGCATAGGAAATCCTCACAATATATACATATTTTTGATCAGCGTGAACATGCGAGTTCACTTAAGCACATCTATCGGGATCTTGCTGTTATACCTTACACCTACACTGACGATGCATGAATGTACTAAGTTTGTGGACTTGAGACAAACTCAATTTCTATTATACCGATCGATTCAGGAAGCGATTTTGAGTCTCTCTAGTTGTCTGTCCGTCTGGTTCTTTATGTGTTCCGCATGCAGATCGTAAATTTTTGGGATATTTTGATGAAATTTCCTACACTCACGTGTGTTGGGCCAAGATCGAACGCTATTGGCAATGGTTCGGAACGGACCACTTTTCTAAGAATTTCCCATATAAAGCTTTATTTTGAAAAATCTTTCTTTATACGAATAATTGCAGAATAGTGTAGTGTCGGAATTTTTCAAAAAGCCCTTTAACTTCGATGGCAATGCAACATGGTGCCAGCTATTGTTTCGCATATTCAAAAGCGAGTGCACCACAAAGTGGCGGATTATCTTTTTCTTAACGATTCGTCTCATATGACTATGAAATAAAAAATCTTCGGGAATAGAATAAAACAAGCTAAGTGCTGCCATTCTCTCATTACACATGGCGGACGACTCCGCCAACAATTAACGATTAGTATAAAAAGAAAGAGTCTACACAAACAAATCCAAGTTCATTGCCGTTATTATATCCTACACCACTTGCGGTCCTGGGGTATTTTAAGCTTGTGCGGTTATATAAAACACTTTGAAGCAGTTGAGACTGGCCCATCCTTCATTGAATTATCTTTCCGTCGGTCCGCCTTGTGTGCTCGTGTTTCACCCACAAGTGGTCCAATTCGAACCATTTTCGTCCTTGGGCTAAGACATGTTCGTCCACTAGATTTCATCAAAATATCTTAAAACTTGCCACTTGTAGATTGGGCACAAGGATACCTCGAATATGAATAATTCGATCGGTACAGTCTGTTTCGAGCTCTTGCAGCTGTTGCTTATACAATCGTGTCCCACAAGTGGTCTCGGGTACAATGATCATGAAAAGAATATTTCACAGGGTGTACACGTTACAATCGATTGTAGTCGCACCTCTTTCATGCGGGCATGATTTCACCAACTACGACAGTTATGAAGATATTCAGAGAGAAAAACGCTATTACCGCTATGATCTTTGCACTCTCTTCTATACTGATCTTCGGCAGCTCATAGCTTTTATTCAATTCTTGTGCAAATGCAAGCTCATATGATCGGAGGTATAAATATATGCACAAAATATGATCACTTTGTTGTTTGGCATGTTCAGTTTGTTTTCCAAGTCGTTATCAAAGCCATCATACATAGTACACCAGCAAAGTTTGCATCATTTTTTTGCAAACAAGAGAAACAAATCTTAATCTTTATTCCCAAAGCAAGGTAAAGTTGAACATAAAGCGAGCCTTGAGGACAGCAGCTGTACGTGTTTTTTTATATTCATTTCTATACGGGAAAGCTTAGGAGAAAATAAAGCAAAATTTACACAAGCAAGGACGAATATAAAGGAGCATTAAAAAAGGCATCTTTTATCAGAAAGGTATGATGGAAAAAATGCTGTACTCTCGTTTTTAAATACTTTACATCACCTCACAATTATCTGTATACCGACTTTTTAAATTGAAGCATCATATGGGAAGTGATCGAGAAAAACTAGTCCGATCGAAATCATTTTCGACAGCATTCGTCCTTGATCCGAAATACGTCAGTGTACAAAATTTCATCAGACGGATAGACAAGCTTAATAGATGGGTCTATCTGAAATGCTTCTGGGTGTTACAAACATCCGCATAAACTTAATATACTTTGTATCACAAGTGGCTTCGGGTATAAGAAAAGAATTGTTTTTGCATATGAAAACAGAAGACATAAGAGTTACGTAAAAACTTCTTCTTATACTCTTCTTCTTCTTCTTCTTCTTTTTATATTCTTTAAGAATACAAAAAAGGCGGATGTGAGGGCTTTCACAACTAATGCGTCCCCGGCGATCGTTTTTTAAAAAAATTGACCTCAATTGGCTTTTAATTCTTCTTTTGCCTTCCTTTTTGTTGGGAACAAATTAGTTTTGCTGTTCTTTAGATCGATGGAAAATTTAGTTTTACCGGTCACCAGGCCAAGTGAATTTAGCGATTTTCAACAAAATGAATTTATATTTGAGGGGATCTTTTGAGCGGTAGGCAAAGCAACAAAACGAAGTAGGCGTGGTTGGTTGTGACTGCGTCTTTTATATCCATAACCTTTATCTGAAGAATGATTGAAAACAAGAAAAACCAACTGTATATCATTGAATAATGGGGAATGAACCGCGAAAGCAGAAGGACTCTTAGATTGTATTCTGTGCTTTGACCTATTTGGCCGATTTTCAATGTCAGTGTCAGCAAGCAAGAACTTCCAATCAAATTCGAAACAAGTGGTCCTATAACCAAGAGAAAGCTTACTAGAAACTGACAGATGGACATGCTTAAATCATTTCAGACCTTTTGGATATATCTTATGCAGTCTCTGACACTTCCTTCTTGGCGTTGTAAACATTTTGACAAAATGACTATGTAACCGGGGGCGGGTATGAAAACTGTAAGGCGATATTAGCATTTGATGCATTTTGTCAATCTGCGTATATATTCGGGCAATTATAGGTATTTTCGCTAGCATTCAACAACTCCAGAATGTCTTTCTGGTCCACGTAAGTAACGAGTTCTTCAATTGAAGAACTCTTTCACTTTCTTTAAGAACCTGATAGAGTATGTAAAGTGTAATAATTATAGCATATGCAACGAAGCAAATGCATTCCTTACCCGTCCCTTTGGCGCAGAGGATAGCGCGTTGGACTTCTAATCCAAAGGTCGCGGGTTCGATCCCCGCAAGGGATGTAACAAATGTAAGGATTTTAGGGCTTCCTAATGGACTTAGTTTCTGGGAGATTGATTTTTTTAAATAAGTTATGGAAGACAAGTATTTGAAAAAAAAACGGAAAAGTTCAAGTAAAAAACCCTTCCGTCTTCTTTTCTTCACTACTTATAATTAACATTACACTTTCATTGAAAAACAATTAGTTTAAAAATAAATCAATTTAAACGTTAAAAAATAAATCGCGCGTCACGCGATGACTGTTAAATTAAAATATTTTTATGAGCTAAACTCGGTTATGTACACTACTGTAATAAAAAAAAAAAAAAAAGAAAAGAGCTTTAACGCTAAGCTACAAATGTAGCTTTTAGTAAAGCTTGGCAAATGTCAGTTCGCTTTAGCTCATGTAAATAACTAATTAACTAACTAACATACGTATGTATGTAAAAAGAGCGATGCGCATTTCTATTTTACAATTCTTCCCTCGCTAGCTGCGCCGTAAAAATATTACAAAAAACTAAAAAGGCAAAGTACTTTTAAGAATTACCGTCAATCCGGGATTATATGTTTATTTAATTATATTATGTAAGATTTTTCGCTTAATAATTTCTCTCTGAAATACATGCACATTATGATGGATTGCATTAGTGTCCAGAAAAATTTGTACTGTAATGTTAAATATTATTTATAAAAGCAAGTCTTCTCCTTTTAACAATAATAATAAAAACAAAAAAAAAAAATTATTATTGATTCAAATGAATACTACTGACCAAATAACAACAACAACAACAGCAACAAGAAAGGCATTTCAATGTCATTAGCATATGCTTAATGTATCTGAAATGATTTCTGAACTGTAATAAGACAAATTTTGTTCGTCATTCGAAAACTATATATATGTATTTTATAATGGCGTGTCTTCAAGATGAAAAGGAATAAATTGAAGTCTAGCAGCCCCTCGCTTCGATTTGAAAGTTTCTTTCACTTTGCGAAACTTTTCATAAAAAATTAATTTCTGTTAATTGAAAGTTTTTTTAGTGTTAAGAGATGCGTAGAAGAATAACTTAGTGACATTTATTCTTTTAATCGGTCGTACAAAGTGTCAACAAATTTTTGTGCCGTATAATTTTTATACCGTCAGGTACATATACTCCTGTAAAACATTTACATTTACATTTATCCATATAGAGATTTATACGGGGCCTAGTCGAGAAAGCAGTCCGATCTGAACTATTTTCAATAGCGTTCGAACTGTAGCATGAATATAAATTTACATGGACGGACAGGCATCAGACGGATAGACAGGCTTAGATCGATTCAGAATCATTTTCAGAATAATAAAAGCCGAGTCCATCCCAAGTCCTTCTGTGTGTTACATGCATCCGCCCAAACTTAATATATCCTGCGCCACTAGTACAAAAAATGTTCAGCTGTATGCAAATTCTTAATAGAATTATCTAGTTGCTCGTTTATAAGCTTGAAAAGTGTTATATGTAGTTTTCAAAAATATTTTCACAAGTTTTCTTATAAGAAACATAACATAATTTTTGCATTCTCATAGAATATGTGCGTTAATGTAGAATAAAAAAAAATATTGGTTAGCTTGTCGGGAAACACAGGAAGCTCTCACTGGGCCTTTAGAGCTACTAGTTCTAATTGGAAAATAGGCAAACCTAAAATACTTTTCTCATTTAAGAGAAATAATTTATTTTCTTTTTATTTCTTATTTCATTAAAATTTTTAATTTTCGAATTAAGAGCACGGAGACCGCAGCCAATGTGAAGTGAATTCGGAGCAGCATCGAAAAGTTTGGGGAATACGAAACAAAAGGCCTTGATGGGCTCAGCGAAGGCATGAAGAGTCATTGCACATGCAATGATCCTAGAGAGGAGAGTCCGTTTATACAATTGGCGAGATGTTAACGGTAGCATTGAAAGCACTTGAGAAACTTAAACAGCCGGTTATAACAAAGCCAGTTCCAGAAGACTTTTTGATGGCCTCCCGGGCATATCGAATTGCGAAGGCTCTTCAATGTGAAGGACAAATCTGCAAAATAATTATTAACAAATTAAATTAATAAAATTATATAGAAAAAATATATAATGTGCAATAACACGACAATAGTATGATGATGAAAGGTACGCATATCGCATTGGTTTTATACGGAGAGTAATTCCAGCAGATTGCGGCATTTCTGTGATTTTAACTCGAAAACAGATAACAAATCTTGTTTACATAAACATCGTCTTCTGTAATTCAGCAAATCAACAACAAACGATTCATGATGATATCGTATATATCCATACATTTCCATAGCCGAAAGATGAGTTTTTTTTATCGAAATATTTGCAACATCCCAGAAAGAATCATATATACGCTTGGTCCGTATCGAACGCTGAATCGATTCAAGCATGTCTGTCCATGTGTCTGAGTGCAGTAAATATTCTCCACGTCGTTGTTGATAAGATATCAGCTTCGTATTTGTCAAAAACATTGATAATTCCTGCACATAAGTTTGAAACGAAAGTGGGCTATGTCGGCCGGAAGATCCCCCTACAGTGGCTTATAAATAGGGGACATCTCTCTTTCCTGTCGTTGTGTTTAAAAGAAAAAAAAAATTAATTTTTTGCTTTTTAGTCATAAATCGCAACAACAAGAATTTGCGTATTCCATAGGCGATCTTGTGGTACCTTCACAAGAATGCCAAAAATTTTCAAAGTCCTTCCAATGTTACAGAGTTTCGTAATTTCATGTTTTTACTTCTTTCAAGTCCTTTTTTTTTTTTTTTTAGCTGAAAGAGAAATTTTCTAAATTTTCGTGAAACGCATTCATATTATTTAAGATGATTAGAATTATTTTCAACATATTACATACAAACAATTTACTTACATTCATGTTTCACTGCTCGGCATCAATTTACATGCAAGCTAGGAAGAGTAAAAGCGTAAAGACTTAAATTTGCATTTAAATGTAATGTCAACGCCTGTGCTTTAGGCGAAATCATTCCCATTGCGTTGTATATATGTTTATAAATACAACTAGTAGTGGTAACGTAACGCCATTGTTTACAATCATTTACTTACAGGTGAAAATCAGGCAAGCAGGCATTTAAGAGGACCGATTAAAGTTTTCTTTGGAAAAACTGCAGTTCAGTTAACATGTAGCATGAAGCAAAGGAAGAAGAAAGGCTGCCTATGGCTTGCTTCTTCTCGAGATACCCAGTTAGCTACTGGCGTGGAGCGATATTTTTGACCCAAAAGCTAATCCGTCTAATCGAAATATTTAGAGAATGGAATCTTCCTCTTCTTATTCTTACGGCCACATTCTGACAACAACATAAGGCATTTTTTTTGCGTTCTGGTTAGGTATCTGTTTTATAATGAAATAGTGTTAACTAAAGGGGTTGCAAAAACTATGCCGAGAAAACACAGACTAGTGACCGATCACAAGGCCGGAATGGAAGGCTGGTCTGTCAGTGGTGCGAAATTATCTTTCATCCTCTTATATGGCACTTGCTTGCTTAAACGGATAGAACGACACATAGAAATAACTATTCTTCAGGATCCTGTGAATGACGTAACACATTTTTCGATGCCGTGAAAAAGTGGTTCTAGTACTATGAATATGGGATATAGCGCGTAATAAAATCGATTGCTGGACTTTAACCAATACTTTGGGCGATTCTTGCTTTATATCACGTTCCGTTTTCACATAGAAAAGCCTCACTGTATTGGGCGGATGTGGTTCGGTAATTTTTCATATATTATTGCTCGGCGGACAATTTTCATTTCAAAGATTGCGTTAGCTTCTCCAGGATTACATACCACTTGTCACGAAGGAACGCAGGTCAACACTTGCGCTTAGACTTACTTATCGAAACATAGCAGAGACTTTTTAGGCCAACAGCCAACAGCGAAGCTTTTTACTAATTGCGGACACGCAAAGTGCATAATAAGGAAACAACAAAATTTGATGACCGCACTCTTAAACCAATGAAGCTTTTATCGATCAGTTTCAAATAATTTGTGAACGGTGAAGACTGCTCTTAAAAGCTGCAAAGGTGTGGCCCATAGTATGCTTATACCAAGCGACCAGAGAACTGTCGCATTTAACTAAGCCGGGAAACTAACAAAGCCGGACACGTTGGTTGGTCCCATTACAAGCAATCGCTAAAAATTTGAATTTTGTCCCAATTTTCTCCATACATAATGGTCTCTTATACTTTATAATATTGGCTTACTGCAGCTAAAGGGATTTATCAAATCATGGGGAAGATTCCTTGCAATCAAATAAAAAAAAAGGGAAGGCACACTGGAATTAGCTCGCTATGTATATATACATCGATTTATTATTATTGACCTCTCGAGTAGAATTTTCAATTTAGAAAGTGAAAGGGGACCAATGTATAAAAGTACAAGGTCTTCATTTGAAAGGAACGCATCTCGAAAAGTATCTTATATTTTGGGCCCGCAAGTCTTAATCATCTTGGTTTTGCGTTTTTCCAGCCATTTATTGTAATCATTCTTGATTTTCTTCGGTTTGCTTCTCGTGACGCGATCTCGTACGAACTCATCGCGTTCATTACGCCAAATACGTGCATATTCCCAGCCAATTAACAAACTCATTGAGAGGGGGCAACTCTGTCAACATGATTCAAATTATTTTTGGTAAATAAATTTTGAAAATATTTGTTAGCGGACTTACTTCTCTTTCATAAGACGGAACGAATTTCTTATGACCTCTTAAAAGATGCGATTGAAGGTGATCTTGCGGCCGTACCAAGTACGATTTTGACCAGTCTTGCTTCATATTCTTGCGGACTTTTGTAAAAAGCAATTTAAATTTTAAATTTATTCATAAAGTTTTTTTATTTCGTTTTTTTTTTTTTTTCTTTACGAAAAAATTTAAAAATTTTTCAAGCAAAGACGAGAAAATCAAATTAAAATCTATTCTAATCAATATTTTTGATTGATAATATAATCAAAGAATATTTTCGAAAATAGTTTTGTCACTTCTCCTCCTTAGTTGATATAATATCTTGGCGAGAAGGTTGTGGAGTATTTTGCTACCTGCTGGTGAGTTTACTTGCCAAGGCATGCAAGTGTAATGCGTCATGTGTGGTCTTATTATTTAGTGTACTTACTGCAAGGTACACATCCGTCATCAGTTAGCTGCACGAAGTGCCGGATAAATTTGGGGATAAAGTTGGGGATAATTTCCAGAAAGGTGTTGGGGATAAATTCCAGAAAGGTGGCAACGTAGGGGAAAGCTTGTAAAATCTTATGTGCGGACAATGACGTTGCGAATGTTCGTATGTGCCAAAGATGTTTTGGCGAATTTCGTTCTGAAGTTTTCAGCTGAGTGATAATGAGGAGTCATCCACTTCTAACCATTTTACAAATGCAATGAAGTTCGCCACCCACCACAATTCGCTTGCTGAGCAACACATAGAGCATCAAATCAAATGATTCGTTGAAAGTAGGACATTAGGATCTTCCCTCGCACCTAATATATCAGAAATCGGGTATATGCTTAGTTCCCTAAAATTTTTTTGTAACCTACTGGGTACGTCGTAAATTTAGGCCAACTTTATACATACCCCCTGGTGAATAATAACAACCCAATTTTTTTTTTATAAAAATTCCTCAATGTCGGCCAAGTATTAATGAACTTAGGGAAAACACGAATCGCGTGTGGATACGTCAATCGGTAAACGGACTTCAGTAATTATCCTAATCAATTCGTCTGCTGAGGAACTCGCCAAACATTTTCAAATTCAAATTTTTTTTTAAATACGACAGAACTCTCAACCCAACCCAACATGTATTTTTGAAAGGATTTTTAAAAGAATTGTTTCTTAAAAATATGTATTAGACGATGTATTATAGATGTCATGTGATTTCCAGGTGTTAGGAAATATTTTTGTAAGCGGATTTAAAGGAATTTATAAAGTCGTGTCTCTCTGTCTATCTAAAAAAATAAATATGGTCTACAATTATTTCTTTTCTTTTTTTGTTTTGGACTCCTTTAAGAGGTCCGCCAGTCTTTGCCTTTTTTTATTTTTTGCCTCTTTAGCTGAGAGTAGTAAAAGTCTTAGAATTTCATGCAGTGGTAAGGACAAGCTTAGTGATGAAGAGCGTAAGCTGCGCATTGAAGGATACGTTCATCAAAATGTGCTGTCTATTCAGTGAATTGAGAAAGTTTCTTTTGATAGGGTTAGTGACCTAACATGAGAGAAAAACAGCTGCAGAATGTTTACAAATCAATGGGTGGTATAGGAATTCGAAGTAAACAATGGAAAATAGTCGAGCCGGTTGCTTTGTTAAACTACGTAAATTCGTGGAAAATCATTTCTTTCCGACTTTACAGAACAGAATCCTGTCCTGTTGTAGTACATATACGCTTCCGCTGTTTGTTCATGTAGTAGAATATGCATTCATTGCACACTTGTTCGGTCATGTTCTATAAAGTTGATTTTGTTTTACTCCCACAAATGACGTCAAAAGGGATAATACCCATAATATCAAAGATCTCTTCATGTCAAGGATAATTGTAGTTCTATCAGCGTTTCTGAACAATGCCTGAGTAAAAGCTTTTCGAAAATATCTCCGCAGGATCCTAAGGTACAGAGTCACCGTAACGCAAATTGTCGGGTTCTTTGAATTTGCTTTAGTTTCTTGTGTACTGTGAACGTCAAACATGCATTTTTCAAGTCCGTCTTGTGACGTGACGAAAGTCAGCCCTCTAGCTTTATTCTTACAACTGTAGCAATCAAACTGAGGCGCTTTATTAGAAATAGGTATATGTCGTTAGTGTTTCGGAAACAAGACTAACTACAAAACAAGCAAAAACACTGTGCTGAGCTACGGCCCACCATTATGTACCTTGCCCATCTCCATAGTTATTCATAAAAAGACTTTTCAAAATAATGCGTTATGTAGAAAGTGGTCGAAAAAGCGGTCCAATTCGAACCATTTTCAATAACGTTCGTCCTTGGGCCGAAACAGGTCAGCGTACCAAATTTACTTAAAATATTTTTAGAATTGCGGTTTGCAGATTGAACATAAACAAAAAAAAAAAGACTGACAGACGGACAGTCTTATAGACTCAGGATCAAGTTTTCAAATATTACATGTCTATAAGTGTTTGTTAGAAACTGTAAAATATGACAGACTTGATAATCCCAATATTAGTCTATATGCGATCAAGAAAATACCACCGAACAGCAATATTGGAATATCGGTATAGAACTACAGACAAACCCATTTCGCTCTTATCAATTTGTTTGATTAAGTTACATCAAATTGTTCATCGGTTAAAGTAAGTAAATTTTAGGCGAAAGCTTAAAATTCCACACCCTGATGCCAATATTTTGGGATTTTGATTCAAGTTGAAATTAATCCATCCATAAGCTAAAAAAACAAACATTAAATTTACTCCAAAAAGAACTCTTACTTTAAATTTACTCCAAAGAGAACTTTACTCTATAATATTGGGCGCAGATGATCAATTTGATCATTTTTGTACATGCACTGTAAGGTCGCCCATAGAGTACACAAATTTGCATTCTTATAGCTTGCGACTAATGAGCAAAGAATCTATTTATTTCCCCTTCGAAGACAGAGATGCCTGTTCAGTGTACATTGCGCCGAGCGAGTGCGGCTGGATGCCAGAACTTCCAATGCTTTCACCAAATTTCGAGGCGTTATGTTCATTTTTACGATCAGGAGAATTATGTGAATTTACAGAAACTACACAGACGGACGGATAAACGTGCTTAAATCGTTTAACAATATGAATGCACTCTCATCCCTTGTTGGTGGCTGTAAAAATTGATTGGAACGGCTGTTACACTACACTTACGTAGTTCATTTAAGTTTGCACGAGTAACGTGATTTGAAATTGATGTCGATTTGTCTCTTTGAGTTTCTTTACCTGATTTCCCATATTATCGTTTAATATGCATATTGTTTGCTTGTACATTCACAATTTTCATAAAAGTTTTTTCTTTCTTGTTATATTTGTTGTTTCTACTATTTTTTGTTTTTACTTTGTCGCTTTATCACTCACACCCTAACGTTAGATTATAAATATTATTGAATTATATAATATATTAGGTGTAGCGGAAAGTTTCGGCCGTCCTTCTTATAGAATCTAGAATATGGTTCTAAAAAGCTTGTTGAGCTGAGTCAAGTTTATGCCGCAATCCTCGATGTTGTCAAAAAAAGGCTGTGCCTTAACACGGTCTTGACAGTGTTGTGGTCGCCCAGAGCGTGGCTTATCAGTACGATTGAAATCATTTGTTTGAAATTTTTCGAATCAGAAGTTGTTCCGTCACCAAAGGCTTTCAATATATTGCTATGCAGTTCTGCGTCATTTCTCCCTGCTTGGAGTTCGTACAAAGTGCAATGATTTAAATGAACTTCAGTAGTAACCATAGCCGCACGATCATGTTTTACTTATTACTACCATGAATTATTTTCGTTTGCGTTCATTTGCTAGGTCAGTATGTACACAACCAGGGATACAAAAAGTAAACCAAACGAGCAGTAACGGGCATAACTTTCTAGTGGACCTATTATATTGAGCAGTAAGGCCTTCTAATCAGCTCTCATATTTTACATTTGTAATCTTACAGCAAGTTGCAATTTTTTCCAAAAATTTATTTTTATTATCATTAATTTAGCTATAAGCAGCTTCTAAATACTATGACTAAACAAGAGCTAATGTCTTAACAACAAAATAAATATCCTTCTATGAGAATAAAGAAAAATTTCTTAGGCTATCATTGAAGACTCGACCGCACTAGTTTCCAATTGTTTAATGTGTGCTTTCAAATTATGTATAGAAATGTATTTCTTTATGTTCTCTTTTAAATTTGAACTTTGTAACGGCAAAATTGTATTTGTGACACTCTGTGTTTTAAAAGCTCGCAATGAAGCTTTTACTAATTAAAGCTTTGTCTCTTTGTCTACAGCATAACAGTTCTACTATTTTCTAATAGGAGTTAATGTATAGAGCCAAGTGGAAAAACTCGCTAAAATAAAAGAAAAACAAGAGGGTGAGAGCGAATGAGTGAGTGAGAGTAAGAGAGGAAGAAAGGACTTGAAGTGAATATTAAATTCTCTGTTTCGTCAACAACAAATTGTTGCTTTATATTCATTGTGTGGTGAGCAAGCGAGAAAGATAAATATATGGAGAGAGAAATGGAGAGAAAAAGAGCGAATATGTGATTATACATATATATATATATATATATAAATGTGAGAATTAGCTCGGATAGAATGTATGAATGAATGTTTGGCCTACTGAATAAATGAATTGACGCATACAGTGCAAGTAAGCACCATAAATGTGTAAAATGCAAGCTATTCTTTGGATACCTCTGTAGTTGTTGTTGTCTTTGCTGTTTGCTTTAGCGGAGGTGGTAGTAGTGGTAGTGTTGGCGTTTTTGATTTGATTTTCTTAACGATGATTATTACGATGTTTAATAATGATAATGAAGATGAAGAAATAGAGAGAGAGAGAGAAAGAGAGAATGAGAGAAACGACAAAAGTAAAACATAAACAATTGTTATTGTTATTGTTGTGTATATGTATGCGCCTGTTTACTAGTGCTGCTGCTTTCGTTTCTATGACAGTAAAAAAAAAAAAAAAATCAAAAATAAAAAAAAAAAAATAAAAGAGTGTATTGTATGTGCAATTGAATTTTGCATGGTGGCGGCCGTTCAAGTCAGTCAGTACGTTAAAAGTTACGAACAAAGTCATTAATGTTTAACGTACACCGGACTCCAGTTAGTTAGTTATACAAGTCAATAGATAATCAAATGTTCATTTGATTCGGTCGGTTTGATGGCTACGTTGGTGTAGTTACTTACTGTAGCAAACAACTACAAGAAGCTTTTTTTTTTTCCGTTTCGTTCGTAATATTCTTCCCTCTATATATGTGCATACGAGTGCATATGTATATTTATTCCAATTAATAGCTGCAGTGGCAGTTGTAACAAAAACATGCACGCAACACTAATTCAGTATAGAAATCTTCAAATGTCATACGGGCTAGCGGTAATTTTGCTAAACGAATTATTCCGATTATTCTGTTTTTATACATATTTTTTTTGTTGTTTTTTTTGAAAAAAAAAAATTCTTAAATATTATGCTTTTTTTTTTTTTTGTTTTTGATGGAAAAGTGAAATTTTATTAGTGAAAATTTCTTTAATGAAAACTTGTTTAAATTGTTTTATAAGCTTTAAAATATGTAAAAGAAAAAAGTGCTTTACCAAATAGAGATGTAAAAGTCATTATAAAAGAATAATGGAAAAATAAACACTACTGACTTGTTTAAGAAGGTAAGTTGTCAAGACTAGATATAATTTTTTTTTTTTTGAAAAGTTACCATATGTTTGTTTCTTCACGCGACCCCTGTACTTATAAATTAAATTGAAAAAAAATCCAGAATTCTTATCAAAGAATTCCGTTAACATTTACTGTTTATTAAATAAAATATATTGGAATTAAGCGAAAATTTTCTAACAATATGCTACGGTTGGACTTGTTAGCTTGTTTTTCTTGTTTTCTCCTTTTCCTTTTTTTTTCTTTTTTTTTTTTTTTTTTGTCTTTCTATAGTAATGATTTTAGAAAACCGTGGTAAAAAAGAGAAATGTATAAAGCAAGCAAGCAAGCAAGCAGTAGGTGCAAGAAAAACACGCAAATTCTCCCTCAATTCAACCGTTCACGCTACTCACCACTGTTTTAACTTGTTGTGGCTATTTTAATACATTCAAAGTAAATGTATTTTTGCTGTTATTGCGGTTGTTCGGTTTTCCTAATTAAATTTTGTTTCTTTTTTTTTTTTTCTTCTTTTAAATAATTAAAGCTTTTTTTAATTGGTTTTCATGATTTTCATGAAATAACTTGCAAAAATTTTTGTATAAAAGTTTCCTTTAAAAGAAAATGATTGCGATTGTGTGCATTTGTGTATGTGCATATAGCTATTGATATATCTATCGCGTAAATTGTTTCACATATATTCTGTAAGACTTGATTGTGCTTTAAAACATATGTTTTGCTAGAAAAGAGCGAGAGTTTTAAGTTTTGTCTTGCGCTTCTCTACAAACATAGATTTCTCTATTTCTCTATTTCTCTCTCGCTCTCTGCTCGCTGTCGTATTGGATTTTTTTTTTGCTTTTTTTTGTTTTTTCCTTTTTTTTTGCTTTTGTACAACGTATATCCATGTGCTTAGTGCATTGTCTATCTCGTTTACTCAGTTAAATGTCAATTTGAAAGCTTTTTGTTTATTTGTTTTTCCTCCTTGATTTATTGCTGTTGATTCGATTTTTTTAGTTTGGATTTTTTCCTTCCTTTTTTCTTTTTCATTATCATCATCATGTTCATCATTATCATCAACACCTACATCATTTTAATTTTCTTTAAAGTACACCACACTTAAATCTTATCAGTTGACAAAGCATTACTTGCTCGCTCTTTCACATACTTTGTTGTTATCCAGTCATAAAAATCATGATATTAAAGCTTTTCTTAAAGCTTTTTATTTTATGTTATATTAATTTGGTTTTTCTTCTTGTTTGTTTGTTTGTTTGCCGTTTGCTTGAATTTTTGGCGCATTTGTTACTCTTATGGAGTTTTTCTTCATTTTTGTTTGCAAAACATTTTTGGGCTTTATTTACAGGTGTGGTAATTTGTTTTATGTATTGTAGGATTCGAGACAGACATCATTGCTTTGGTATGTGATATTTAAGATTATAATAAATTCTTGTTCAATACGTTAAGAATATTGATTAACGGGAGTGTTTTAATGAACATTTTTATGTGCATACTTAAGTTTATCTTTTCTGTATATTATGCTATGTTACGAGTGAGAGGAGGCAGAGCTCTTTTGACATACTAAAGATAATTAGTGTTTATTTAATTTAACTAATTAGCACTAAAGAAAATTGCATTTGCCTTAGTATCGGCCATTTGCTTATTTTTGTTGCCTTTCAATGAACACATTTGGAAGTTAACGAGTTTAGCACTAGGAATATATCATTTTAAGGGCGTTCCCGTTCTTCTTCCGTTTTATGAATAGGCAGCACTGTGCTGTGCATAGAATATGACCGCAGTATATGCCTTTAAGACTGTTATTGATCACACTTTTACGATCTCCTGCGACTGTCGTTATAAAACAAGGAAGAAAGTTGTTTTCGGCGGAGACCAAAACTTGCAGACTCCACCAGCACTCAGCATTCATCAGGCTACGGTATGATAAGGCAAGTTATTGTGACTAGATCAGTATTAAGGGCTTTTGAGAAGATTTCTGTGAATTAGTGTGAACAGGTTTTATTTCGAATAATCACTTACTCAAACTATGGCTTACATAATAGCTGCACATTTTTTATAAAAAACGATGACGTGTCTTAAATAACGATCAATTACGTCCACCATAGATAATTAACACACTTAGCTTGTCACATTCTACTCTTCAAGTACTTTTATATGGTACTCAGTAATAGCACTACTAAGCAAAAAGGCGTCCGTCATATTATAGGGTCCACTGAATTTATTTCAAAATTAGCATTTCTTTAGGCAGATAATATATCGATCGTCATGCGCAGACTGTAAAGAATAATTTCGAACGTTATATCTTCTTTACCTTTACCTTTACAAGTAATAAGAAGAAAATTTCAAGGAAATCGTAAAAGAATGAAAGTTTGATTACCTATTACTTTGTGTGGGCGCGGACGTGGGTGACTATCTTTATTTTTGAATATGAATAGCTGGGATCTCCCCAAAATAAATATAAAAAATTTCAGCTCTCTATCTTTCACAGTTTATGAGTAATAAGGACTAGCGAAAACGCTTATGCACATGTATTGCTACTGATAGGACCTACTTTGTGTGTAAATAAATTTTTTATTTTTTAGAACAAAGATACGCGAATTAGTATTACGAAAGCCAGCTTGTTATGAAAGTGTAAAGTTAGGTAGAAAGATATTTTCGATAACTTTGATGTGATTTTTCTTTGGCCATCTGTTGGCCACGGTTCGATGAGAAACAGTACTAAGGGCGTTAGTTGCATTGTAATGTTATATATAAAGTCACTCACACTTACTCTTAGGCAAGTACGTTACTGCTGCAACGAGTCTTAGGGTCGTATACAATTCTTCGGTTGTTAAAATGTCACTTTCGAAGGCAGAAAGGAAATACATATATATTGTATATGTGTGTATGTATCCATACTACCAAAATTAATCGCTTTCACTTTCTTAAAAGTCAGGCAAAGGACTTTCGCATTTTCGTTGAACATTTGAATCAATTTAAAAAAAAAATGGAAAAAGCAAAACAGACACATTCTTAAATACAAATTTCAGACTAAAATATGAAGGGATAACAAGTTTTCATCGATTAGAAAGTTTGTTTGTTTTGTGATGGGAAACTTAAAAAAGGCTCAGGCTCGTGGCAATTGCGCACAGCACGAGTATAAGCATGCGTCAATGAAGGTCAGCGTGCGTAATTGAAGCTACCATATGAACAACATGGTGATAAGAACATAGCAGAGACACCACTTGGCAAAATAATTGCATTACTAGATGAGGTATAAGTATGTAATTTTTCCATTTTAGATAACTATGGGCAAAATTATGTTCTTATTTGATAGTATAGGGTTTTTGCAAGACTTTCAAATCCTTAGAAATATCGAAGTGCATCGAAGATCATGTATAAGTATAAAGTATATACATATTTTTGATCTGAGTAAAAGAAGATATCAAATTAGACATGTCTGTCTGTCTGTCCGAGCAAGGAAATCACAATCACAAATTTAAAATTTTGTTCGGAACAACGAAATTGCTATCAAATAGTTTGTTGTTCTTTTTCTTCTAAAAAAACCATTAGGAAAATCGATCTATGGGTTTGAGTCAAGGGTAAATGAAGTGTGTAAGTATTGTTCTTAGTTTATAAGACTAGTATTCTTAAGAAAAGATGCTAGCAAAACATGAAAAACTTGATTTGAAATAAACACAATTTACGAAATACACCTTACGATGTAGAATCGATATAGAAGAGATTTTAGTAATCGAACACTTTATGGGGAGCGTCAGTCCTTGTTGAATAAAGAAAATGCATCTACTCTTTATTATAATATTCGGTCCTCACTTTATCTTTTAATCTGGATTGTGTTAGAATATAAAGAAATTCGTTATCAGCCAAATAAAACTCTTTTATTGTTTTTAGTTAGCAATGTGTTTGTCGAAAAATAATAAAACACGTTCGAGTTTGAGTTTTTAATGATTTATTGTTCAAGTTGCGCAATTTCGAAATTAGGTGAGATTGGGTTATGTAGTTTGTAGTTTGCAACTATTCTCTTCCGGTTGACCTTTTATTAAATTACACGAAAATTTTTCGATAAACATTAGGTATTTTATATATACATTTTTCTATATATCCACTACCGAAAGATAAGCGCATATGCACATAAGACGGCAAATTAATTTCCTTATTCCGTTTGTATTAGAGATAATTTGCATTAACATATATATATAAGATCTTTATAATGATTTAGTGACTTAGTAACTTCACTTTGCTTATTTTTGGTTTTAAAACTTGTGAGAATACTAGAAGTTGTTAAAGGACATCGTAGTCAAATGTGGAAGTAGAGCTTTCGATTGGCTTTAGAATCAGCCTCGAGACCACCTAAACTCAGCAGCAAAGCAACAACTTTCGGTTAGTTGTAGGTGTTGGCGGCAAAACTATGTTTTTATCCTCGTAATAGGTGGGAAATGTTTATGAAAATATGCCGATAACTAACATAAATCGCTTACAAATAACACGTACTCTAAAATAGGACGAAGGACTATCTACGAGATGCTGCCAAATATTATAAAAATGTCACTTGATATTAGGTATACGACATACGATAAACAACGTGCACATATGATATCGCATGAGACATATATCGAAAGAAGGAGTGTTAAATACAGAATATGGTGGATAATATGGAAAATATTGGACTTAAACTCAGTTTCGTATAACACCTTTTCTTGTTTGTTTCTTATGAATTTATTTGCCGTGATGGGTGTTCAAAATTCGCTTTAAGGCGAGTATCAATATTTTGATTGTTGTCCCAATGTGTTGCGTGTTTAGCGCACTTAAGCTTTAAAGTGTCCTTAGAAGACTTTGAACTTATGTTATGCACTTGACGTCCTTAAATTAGCTGAAGAGCTTTCTCTTTCTTGCTTGAGTCTTAGCTAAGAATCCGTGACCACAAAACCACATCCTATCACTTTGTAAAAATGGAGCGGAGTTTTAGGTAATTGAATAAAAATGAATAATGGAATTTTTTAACAAGCTAAACGTTGTAGGACGGCAAGACCGACCATTAAATACCTTAACCAACATTAGGTTTAATAAAATGCTTTCTTCTCTTATCCTCCTAATCTCATCATAAAAGGTAAAAAATTATATCTTGTTATCTTAAAAAGGTCGACATTTCATGAAAGCTGAAAGGGATTCGCAAAGTAAATCTCTTTGTGTCCGAAATTAGCACAGTAAACCTGTGTTCGCGAAGTTGAGGGAAGTAAATGGACCTCATTAGTTTTTTCAAGCTTTTGTGAATTTTATAAATATTAAGAGAAGCAAAAAGATTTTTTATTTCATAATTGAATGGTGGTCATTAAAACGGTCCGATCCGATCCAATACGTTCTTGATAGCGGTTATCTTTGGTGCCAGTCAAAATATCTTGTCAACCACGACCAGCAAGTTGAACTCAAAAATACGCGGGTAGAAGTTAGACAGACTGACGGACTGACGGACGGACATGCTTAAAATGAAAGAAAATTATTCTGAATCGATTGCTATAATAATAGTTGGATCTCTTTGAAGCTCAAGTCGTTCTGTGTGTTCGACATATTCGCTCTTACTTAATACCTTGCTCCCGCAAATGTTCACAAACTTATTTTCTTCTAAAATATCTTCCAACACAAAATCGCTGTGCCTACATAAATAGTAGAATATTTCCAATACTTTTAACCTGGCACTGGGAGCACTAAACTACTTTTATTCAAATAGCAAGTGCGACAGATAAACGTCTACCTTTCGCCTACTTTTGCTAGCGAATTATATAGGCTTTGAAAATTTCTAATCACTTATGCAATTTTTATTTTTTCAACTGTAGCGTTTATCTATAATAAAAACAAGAAAAGCACATTTACCCAAATTAAAAGGCATATTGTGCTGTTTGAGATGGGAGGTAGTGTAAAACATCTGCCAGCAACCACATCATTCGATATCCCTGCTTTACCGTTCGCACATTATTTTCACAACTGATTAAACATTTATGCCGTTTTCTCTTCTTCGTTCCCTTCTCTTCTTAATCATTATCATCGTATAAACACCGCACTAATGTTACTACTACCGCAGTGGGGCGGTGAAGTCGCGGTTCAATGATCCTTTCTTTCGCAGCTTCTCATAATGAATAAATTATTTGTGACTTTGTTGGTAATGGTGTGCGCACGGTATAAGTGCCCTTTTTGCGGGAGTTTTTGGTTTTTCTGTAGGTCTGTGAAAATATTTTTCTCATTTATTTTATTTCTCCTTTTATTCGTTTTACCTTGAAAGCTATTAAATAATTTTTGCTCGCCATAATCCTTTACCTTGGTATCGTTATCTGTGTGAAAATGTGTTGCCTTATATTCTTTTTACCTTTCCGCTTTATTTCCTTCCGTTGTCCAATAAAAATTTTAAACGTTCTACGTACTTTGTGGTGATTATTGGTTATAAAAATAAGTTCAATATTGATCTTTAACGTTTTGCTTTATTTCCTTATTCGCTATTAAACAATGAAGATATAATCAATTTGTTAACTCGGACAAAACCTAATAAATTATGTATCCCGGAAAGAATAAGATTTCCAAACATTTCGGGGACTGAAATTTCCCGCTTCTTCTTCATATAAAAAATGGAATTATTTTACCTTACATCAAAGGAGATATTGGCCCTATTAAGTTTGTATAGCGTCTGTCTGGCTGTCCAATAGTTTTTCACATAAGAAAGGAATGTAGAAAATTCGTATAGGGTGAAGATATTTTTTCAGTCCGCTTATATTTAAATCTTTCCGGAAAATATAAGCCATAAAGTCGAACTTTTGGAATTTTAACAAAAAAAGTGGTGCACATCCAATATGCGATTCAACATATAAATCCAGTATGCTAATTTTGGATTACATGCATCAATTTTTCGCACTCTATTCTATGTAGGGGCTTCTTTGAAAGGTAAGCCTTTATATGACAACAAGATCTAATTTTTGATCTGTTAAGATGGCAAGTAGTTCACAACAGCCATTTGACATATAAATGCATTGTATTAACTCCGGATCTCAAGCACCTAATATATAAGCGGTAAGGTAAGGTATGAAAGGTAAGTGTATATGCGACGACGCCTTTATATGAAAACAAAATTAAATTTTTGCTACACTACGGTGATGTTACGTGAATGTGAAAAATTCTTCTCTCACACTTTACTTGACTGCACTGACCTACCATCTGACTTATATGCAAGGGCAGCATCGTGAAGTGGGAAATATGAGCGATGTAAGCTCATCTTCTGTCTTCCTAGCTTTGCCTTCTAAGTCGTTCTCATTCAGATTAATCGGTTGTCGATTTGACTCTAAATACGGAAACATGGATGGATTAAGCCTACGTAGTATTTTTCATCCAGGTGAAGAATGTCTAAGATTAGCCTACTGAGTCACTCCAGTTAAGCTGTATTTCACAATCTCACCCTCTCAGGTTATTAATGCGAAGTTTGCCTGCATCAAGTTCAGCTAAAGTTTTATATGTAGATCATGCCAACTTCGGAGATACCAACCTAGATGTTTCGCTTTTACTGTGAAGCCGGAAAAGACAAAGAAAGAAATTTATCTCGTCTAGTGTTTTTAAAATTCTTCTTCATTCAAGTCATTAAGAAAGAGCTGGCACGGTGCGTTTGTTAAGAACTTCTAATTAAGTTCACTTTACTAGTCGTGAAATACATTTTCTATTCCCTCCTAAATTTTCTTACCTCGATTACCCTGCTCTTCCGATATTAATGCGAACTTAATAATGATTAGGTTTTTTATATTTTAGAGCATTAGTGATTAGTTGACCTTTGCCTAAAAGTTTAATTTTTCTGTTCAAGTTTTTTTATAAACACCACCCAGGAATGAAGCAATATTCGATTTGTTAAAAGATTTGCAACATCAAAGACATCATAAAGAATTGATTTGAATCGATCTAAGTATGTCCGTCTGTCGTTCTATGTAATGTCCTCAGCAAACGCTCTTCTGGTCGTAAAAATAAATATATCGATTGAAAATTTAGCGAAAACATCGCAATAGCCTATTGCTATTGAAAATAGTCGAAATAGGTTCAAGGAAAAGTCTGCAGAATAATATGAACTGAGAAGACCTTTGTTTTCAAAAGTAAAAATTATGGGTTTTTTGCTCACTGCATTTATAAACTACAATAAAAATTTGCCCACATATTGTAGAGAGGGTCACATAATAATTGTTCCCAAAAATATTGAAAAAATCGACCACGCCCTTCCAATCTTATGCGGTATCGAAATTCAATTATTTTGAGTTTTGTTTTCTTAAGAATAATTCTGAGTATGAAAGATTCGGCCACGGCCTGATTTAATTTTCTTACTTGTTTATATTCAATACTACTGCAATTACACTCTATCGTGCAACACATACACGTGTATGTCTGTGCGTATAACATTGTTTGCCATGGCTTATAAAAAGTCGTTCATACTACAATTCTCGTGAATTCCGTTGCTCCATTAATCAGTCTTATATACATATATTATATATATATATATATATATATATATATATATATATAAACGAGTGTAATACTGTGTTGCTGTGTTGGTATAAAATGCCAAGTCCCTCTGCAATTGACATTTACGGGTTTTTATTGTTTTCAACACGAAATGCCTATGTGTCCTGATGATGCCTGCTTATACGTGTGAATACATATGTGAACAGCTATGTCATTGATTGGCATCAATGGGTATATTCTTTTTTTTTTTTATTTTTTTATTTTTTATATAAATTGTTTGCATGCCCGTGTATATGTATGCACGTGGTTGACTTTTCTTTCGTCCTTTATACGCTATATTGTTATAGTATGTGTTTTCAAGTAATGGTTTTTGCTTTCTCGTTCAAAAATATTCTCTTATGCGTGTTTCTTGGACATAATTGATATCAACATTGGCATAGCAGATGATGTACTTGGGGCATGGGGCGTACATAAAGAGTGACATACTGAAGAAACCATTGATTATGTGTAACCATACTATTGTTGATATTGTAAAATGATTTCATTTGCATTCGATGATTAAAGAGAAGCAGCGAAAATGACGCATCTTTCCTCGATATAAGTTTTACATAAATAGAAATCGTTAATTAAGCTGTTCGTTTATCAACATTTCAATTTATTGGTAACGTATGTGGGCTTAAGATTAAAACGTAATAAACACATCAACATTGGCATGCATACATACATACATGCACAAAGGGTCTGTGTAACTTTTACTTACTTGCCTTTATAGGTATGTTCCATAAGTATGTTATCGAAAGGAAAGTTAAATGCCATCACTTAATTTACGCAATTGTGTGTTGTTGCGAACTTGTTAAATGCTTTAAAGACGCGTTATTCGTACGCCTTTCCGTATGTTCTTAAATATTGGCTAAATGTTGTGAGGTTTCCTTGATATTTCGAAAGTAAAATTTCTGAAAATTGCTCTTTGATCCATCCATGAACTTCTTGAACGCCCGTCGCGAATTAAGTCGCGAAGTG
This sequence comes from Glossina pallidipes, assembly GCA_000688715.1. Lineage (NCBI taxonomy): Eukaryota > Metazoa > Arthropoda > Insecta > Diptera > Glossinidae > Glossina > Glossina pallidipes. The sequence continues at coordinate 1,527,753 of KK499808.1, forward strand.
TTTAAGTGTTCTTCTTCTTGCCAAATTGTTGAATGTTTCCATTTAGGACACGAACTTTTTCACTGTGTGCAGGAAACGTTTTCGATGTTATTAGGTCATGGCTTCACTTGCGAACTTTTTTAATTAATTGCCAATGTATTAGTACACAACCTTCGGGATATCTGGGTGCAAAACTGAACTAAATGCTTTTCACAGGTTTACTCTTATTATTATTACTGTCATAACCAGATTAAAGTCTTAAAGCGCTAGCATAACTAAGGCTATTCGCACTTGAGATTTGAGCCCACGGTCATTGAGTCGAGATCCTTTGCCTACCCGGTCTCTTGGGCTTAAATGATTAAGAAAATTCAACAGGAAGGTATTAAGTACGAATGTATTTATCAATAACTTAAGCACATTGTAATGCTCACGTTTCTTTTATATGTTACAGGAATTATTATAAAAAACAAGTAAAACATTATGTTGGGTCACAACGCACCATTAAATGGCCTACACAAACCTCCAGTTATGCATGTAATGGCTTTTTATAATAAACAGTTATTGGGGAAATGGTGGCCAAGTTGGCTTGACCCGAAACATTTTCAATAGTTTTCGTCCTTGAATCAATGCATCATGTCAATGTACCAAGCGTTATCAAACTGTCGCAAAATTTGTGGCCTATGGGACGAACACAAGACAACAGCTCTGGCAGACAGACAGACGGTCAGGCAAGTTTATATCGGTATGATAAAAATTTCCAGTCTTTCTGGGTGATGCATATATCCGCACAAACGTAGTGCAGAAATTCAAACGAAGTTAACGAAATTGAATCGATTGATTGCCCTTCAGTAAATAAATGTAAGGCTGAGGATTTATTAGTTGCGGCACGATCACTAATCGGCTGCGCTTCAAGGCTTTCCTTTTTCAATTTTTACCAAATCATTCAAAATGTCTGTGGTCTGGCATTGTTATCATGGAAGAATTCGCGTTTGCTAGTCTTGAATTCTCTCCACCTTACCACAGTTGCTCACTGTAATCTTATTAGTTGTTTACGATCATTCAAACCTTACGTGGTGTCAGTTCATGTTTTGCCATCTTTTGTGTGCAGTTTCATCCATCTTCGACGGAGTGTTGTTGCGTACAACGTACTTTTTATCGCCTCTTGAAGAATACGTTGATTTCGTTTCAGATCAATCGCGATCCGCATATGTAGATACGAACCCATGAAATTTTTTAGGCTTAGTTCATATAGCGCGCGAATATCAAACATCTATTTATAACTAGCTCTATGCAAATGGTTCGACGCTGTACATGTGCCGGTTTTTCTCAGTGTTGAGATGGGTTGTCGATGGGTTAACCAGAGCACATTAAGTGTATAAAGTCGAAATTTTCGGAGCGTAGATGATAAGACCATTCGCGTGCTGTTTATTTTATTAAAAAATCTCTGCCGCATATAAAGAGCAAAATTTCAAAAAGTGTTTATATAAAAAGGAAATTTCCATTTCTAACGTTTCTCGACAAAAATCGACGAAAAATTGGGTTGGAACCCATTTTTGAACAGGCTCTCAGCTAAGTAATCTTACAAAGAAAACAAAAAGCATTTATATAGCATTCATACGACTAACATATATCTGTCACATAAATTAACTGCGGCAAGCGTAGACTATGTTGATTCCATGGAGGAACCAACACCAAGCTCTTCTATGGCAGCAGAGTAAAATTTTTAAAATTTTATGATGCAGGAAAGTGAAGAAATGTAAGGTATTTAATAATCAACCATTACCCATTTCACTTTTTCTGTATACTTTTACAAGCTTACAGGATATAATCAAACAATAGGCTTTACAAAGTTTAGATTCGACAAGCAATGCATTTTCTAGACCAAAATTAAGTTAAACTTTTTGAAAATTTGAGTTATAAAAAGAGTGCAGCACTTTCTTTCAATTCAAGCGCCCTGTGAGGCTGAAAAACGTAAATTTTCATTACATGAATAAATATTTACTCATCGCTTTAAAATTGATATAAGTAATGAGTATAAATTTTACATTATTTAGCGTTAGCTAACAAAATGTCATTGTCAGACCTACTTGAAATTTTCGAAAAATTCTAATTTTCAGATCACCTACCGAAGATTGGAAATATACTAATTTTGTTAACTTGTTTGTGTAAGAATTTCAATGGGCCCAATGCCAACGCAATTAATACAAAATAAAAAAATTTCATAAATTTTTCGCTTATATGAAAAACTCATTCCAAAGAAAAACCGAGCTTTATATGTTTCCTTTATTTTAAATTAAAAATGCCGTATACGTACCACATATTATTTGAAAATAAATGGAAAAATATATAGGATGCTTTATAAAGAAGCTTGCGAAAATTGTTTCTACTTCACACACGCAAGTTATGCGGGAAAAAGATTTTGATCCTCGTACAACTTTGCAATACGGAATAAGTAAAAACCATATAGTGGGTTAAGGCCCAGCGTTAAAAACTTTACACCACTTCGCTCAATACGATTATTCATATAATGACTTTTTAAAATAAAGCCTTACGTTCGAAAAAATGCTCCGTCCCGAGCTATATTCAACAGAGTTTAGTCGTGGGCCAAACTACGTCAATGTGTCTAATTTCAATAAAATATGTAAAAGATTGCATTCTGTAGGTTGACAACAACAAGGTAGACAGAGGGACAGACAAGTTTCGAATGATTAGGAAAGTGATGCTGTGGGTCTATCTCAAGTCCTTTGGGTTTTACAAGTTTCGAATGATTGGGAAAGTGATTCTGTGAGTCTATCTCAAGTGGATTTTACATATAACAATAACCTACCCTTGTACCACAAGTGGTATAAAGTATAAAATTAAAACTAAAAAAAACTTGATAGATTTTCATCTAAAGTATGGTATAAAAAGTTGCTCGAGCAATCATAACATTCTCCGTGAGAAAGTAAACATAGTTGATATGAAAACGACTAGCCATCAATGCCCTAAAACTGTTGTATTGAATCTTTAGCACACATATTGATCTTAAACCTAGGAACAAGTATTCATTCGAGTAACTTGAAATTAGAGAAGAAACTCTTAACTTAAAGTCAAGAAGAAACATTGAACAAAAAGTTGTAGAAATGTTAAAGGCATTAAACGGCTGACGTTAGCGGATATCAAAGATTCGTTCTATAGGCGTTTATTACTTACTTTCTTTCTTTTTTTTTTGTATCAAATGTTAAAAGAGTGTTTTCGACACAATGTCATCTGTTGACATATTTCTATGATACTTAAGAACGAACGTTCATGTTGATATGAAATAGGGTTAATGGTGTTCAGATATGTGTACTTTTATGTAAATATTTTAGATTCATAAGCATTTATGCTATGTTATGTGCACTTACTTGGAAATTTATGTTTAAATGTATTGATGAGTACAGTAAATTTTCATTTACTATAATTTAATCTCATAAGAAGCAGAGAAATTTCTTTTTGTTTCCATTTGAGAGAATTTTAATTTCATTACACCATATGGAGGTTAAACAAACCAAAAAAAAATGAAAATTTTTATCGTCAAGCAAGGTCGATCGTTAAGTAGCCTACATTACATCGCTTAATAGAATTTTTTCTATATTTTCTTCATTAAATACCCAAAAAAGTAAAGTTAAATGTTACTCCAAAGTGAAAGTTACATGTCCCAAGCCATGTACTTCTTCTGACGACTCTGATATGGAAAGGGTACGGAAAATCGACATATGGCCTTTCAAGTTTATCACAGTAAGTTTACATGCCAAATTGCTATCATTCTGAGCAAATTTTCATTATGAAATGTCTAATTTCTTTAGAATGCTCGCGGGGGTGGAAGAAGATTTCGCCAATCGTTTTATTTCAAGCAAATTTCATCTAGCATTTCGAAATACCAAGCGTTAACAGAATTTTTTCGAAGGATAATAAATATGGCAAACTTTTATGCTTTGCATGATTCCAAACATCGTATGTATATACGATCGTATGATAATATACGATCATGGCTTTATTATATGCCACACCACTTTTCGTATAAGGGTTGATTACGTTCGTATGCAAGTCCGAGAGGATTTGAGACAGCTCTATGACGATGGATTCAAAATCACTTTTTGCATCGATCTAAGATTGTCTGTCCGTCTGTCCTTCTTGCTATTTGTGTTCAACCTACAAATCGCAATTTTTGAGATATTTTAATGAAATTTGATACACCGACGTGTTTTGGCCTAAAGGTGAAGACTATTAAAAACCGTTCGCATCGGACCACTTTGTCGACCACTTCCCCTATAACATCTTGCTTTGAATAGTTGTTTCATGAAAATTGCTTTCAACGAAGTGGAGTACGTTATTTACTGATGGTCTGCATTCGACTATACTGCTTCCATTTGTATTATGTTGCGAGCCGCCATTAAAGGATCGCAACCGATCCATTTTTCCGGAAGTCCACCGTTGGGCTAAAACAGTCCACCAAGTTTCGTTAAAACTTCTCGAGACATCAGGCAGACATTAGGCGAAAGGAGAGGCAGGCCGAACTGTGAAAAATGACTCAAGAAATGGATTTGAGCCGACCGATTTATGGAGCAATGGCTCTAAAGCAAGTCCTTCTATATTAATCTAACCTCACAGCAGGTAGGATAACTAAAAGTGTTTTTTGAAAGTCAAGAAAAACGAACGCGAAGAAATTCATATTAGATTTCTTATAAGACAAATCTACTGCGTTCCTTTGGCGTTTTGGCGATAGGATTGTTCGTGAAAAATAGGAAAAGACTATCGGGCCAAATTTTTAAAAAGCTTCGTAAGCGAAGAATGAAAGATTTTTACGCCAAAAAACTTAAAGGCTTAATACTTTTCAGCCAATCCATTGCAATATGTAGCATAGATAGTGATTATTGAATTAATCCCAAGACGAATGTTTCTTACTTTTAATTTCATTTAACAAAATTTGCATTTCATTCGTTTATATGTTAATTTAAATTACTTTGTGATAGTTCAAATCTCAAGTCCCCAAAGCGGACATAGGTTAAGTATGAAAATGTGTGCATGTTCGATACAAATGAAAAGCTTCTGTCTAACTCGAATATTAATGGCTTCGTGTTTGTAAATTGCTTATGTACAATGGAATGAAAGAATTTTTCCATACGAAACTCTAACAATGCATTTCAATACGTTATGATGCCAAAAGCAAATGGTTTATCTGATTATATTGATGGAGATGATGTTCGAAATAAGCTAATCAAGAGTTTCATTTACTAAAGTTTGATCTAATATGCGGTTTATTTATTTTTTTTTTTTCGCGATTTTATTTTCCATTTTGAGATATTATTTTTAAGTCGGTTGCGCGTTAAGTCGCGATATGCATATGCATCAACTACGATTTATATATATATATATATATATATATATATATAGATATGTAAGAAAAATACCACTCACACAAATCTGAAAATGTCACAGAGTAATGCAAGTCGAGCTGCCGCAACATTTAAATGCAAATTTTTGCCAGTATTTGAGACTAAGATGGTTTTTGTTAGTTAAGCAACTGACTGGTTTGGTAAATTTGTTTACGGATGTACAACTATCCTCATCACTTGCCATGTTTTCAGAGTATTAAAATATATGTACATATATATATATATAAATATTATATGTACATAATATATATATATATATATATATATGCTTATAATCCATGTAACAATAGCAACTGTGATAATAACAAACAAAATCTTACTTAGTATTAACATTAGTAATAAAACTTCTCCTATTCTTTCTTCCTCTTGTTTTTCATTCTTCTTAATCCAACAAACGGTCTTTATTTTATTTTCATTTTCATTTTGCCTCAGGACAACTAAATGTTTGCAGATTTTGTTATTTTATTAAAGTTGAGTATGAAATTCAAAAAGTTACTTAATTTACCATATTTGGGAACTACTGTTTTTTTTCTTTGTGTTTTTTTTATCAAATGCTTAGCCTTAGTGTATATAGTATGCTATTCACATTTGTTCTTGTAGTTGTTTTTGTTGTTGTTGTCGACTTGAGCTGTTTATGCCTTTGAAAAACTGATTCTATTTGCATGTAGATGACTATTGTTCAGTTGTATTGGTTGACTTTGAGGTTAAATTAAGCTAAACGCTTTATGCTCCTTTGGGTGTATCTTTCTTTATATGTATGCGAAAATAAGCTAGATTCTCTTTGCGATTTTAAAGATTTTACATCTGTTTCCGATCTGTGCTCTTTTATGCAGACTTCAAGATGAATGAGTCATTTGCAAATGCTAAACATATATTTTTGTATGAATGCATGTCTTTTTGCATGAAACGTAAAATGTCGTAAGATGTAAAAAGACCACAAGAGTTTTCAAGTTATTCTATAACTTTCAACCGAAGCCGACTTTAAAATATTTAGTTTTTTAAATTTGCCTCTCAAGAGGATTTACTTCGAATGCGAGTCATATTTAAAACAAGTAAGAAAATTATATTCGTCTAAGAGCGCATCTCTCATACTCTGATTGATTGTGATTTGAAAATGTTTTCTTAATCGACGATTAGTATTAGTTGTGGTCGATCGTGAAGGATTTTATTGTTAAAGTTTTACTTTATGTAAGTTTTAGATTAATTATGGGCGTGATTGGTGGTAAATTATGACATTGTTTTTTGTTAAACATATTATCGGTAGCCGCATATCTATACTCCTACCGAAACAATCGATTTATTAGAACACGAAGTTAGCGAGAAAATCTTTAGGTAGCTTTACATCCAAGGCGGTGTATCATAGTTTTTTTGAGACACAACCGAAAAGGGAAAGTAGCTTGAAGGACAACATAACATTTGTTGTTGTGTTATTAATTAAATACATTTCCCATACTCGAAAAAGTGATTAAAAATTAAGCCAATCGAATGCTTTTAATGCCATCTAGTCAGTGGTGTTGTCGAGCCGGAACACTCTGGAACGTCGTTCCGGTACTTCCTTTTTGGACAGGAACGCTTTCCGGAACTAAAAATGATTTCTGATAACGAGAATTTATAATAAACGTTAGAAGACGGACGAAAATTGGGGGAAACCCCCCCCCCCCCCGTCGTTAAATTTGGGGCCGCCTACCCAGGATCGGCCCTGTCTATATAATTATATATACGCGTTCCGGTAAAAAAAAAAAATTAGCACAACACCACTGAACCTAGTCAAATCTAACGGTGAAATCGTGGCAGAAATAAGTTTTGAAAAATGGAAAGTGAAAAAATTATTTTTCACATAAAAAAAAAAAAAAATTGTTTTCAAAATAAATTTTTATTACAATTGCAAGTTACATCCCCATCACTGGGAAAACCTCCCACACTTTATTGGTTGGTGCGGCTCTCTCTTAAATCACCTGTTGAACTACGAACCCAGTAAACTGAATCAGCTGCAGATTAAAGAGCAGTTCTTCCCTTAAGTTGGAATGCGTGTAAAAAAAAAAAAAAAACGCTTCGTGAAATATCTAACACAATTTTACAACTCAACTTTAACAGTTAATGTCTGCTTTTTATTTTCAAAAAGAAAAAAAAAAATTGTGAGGGCAATCACAAGGCCACAAGGTATTGAGAAAAGTGAAAAGGGACAATGCTTACGATTATTAGGGTTAATATTTTGAAGGCAATAAGGTACCATCCAAGGTTAAGATTTTACCTTTTGTTAGTTACTTAATATATATTCTCTTTGAATCATATACGGACTTATGGTTAGAATATCATAGTTATTTATTAAATTAAATTCTTAAATGTTTATTAAATAAATTGTAATTAAATTGCCAGCTCTTTGCGAAACATAAGATTTCTATTATAACCACACACAAGTTGAAAAATGTATTCAAAGTGTGGGTAGCAGACGAAATAAATTTTCTCTGCTCAAATTACTGAGTTTATAAAACATACCTGACATAGCATTGATATTGGGGTTTTTACGATACAAACTATACTTGTCTAGAAGCAACAGCGTACAGAGTATATGATTAAAGCGTAAAGAGATGGATACCAATGAGCAGCATTGAAGGCACTGCACTGTTATTTGGTTTTAAACTGGAAAAGCATGCAATTAAAGCTGCAGCAATGATTAACTTGGCTTGGAATCAAAATGCATTAAGTTAGAAATAATTAGAAAGTGATTTGCTAAATTTCATACAAAGTGTTTTTCTCTGATGCACAATGATTTGGGCGAGTTCCACTTGATGCGATTGAAAAGCATGTATTTATTACGAATTTTTAAAGACTAATGAAACTCTTGGCATTTATGGGCAAACGAATTTGAAAAGTGATTTTGCTGCTGCTGCAAAAGCAGCTCTGCGAAAATAATCCTCAACTTGGGCTGGGAATTTCTCTCGAATGCGGCTTATTCTTCAGACGTGGGTCCTTGTGATTACGACTTGTTTCAATCGTTGCTATTATAGTTAGCAGATCAGTTGCTTATAAAAGTTAAAGATTTGCGAAACTGATTCGATGACTATTTCATCTCGGAAGCATGAAACTTCTAATGCGAGGCTATCCGTAAGCTATCCAATAAGAAGCAAAAGACCACAGATAACAATGATTGAATATTTCGCTAGTTAAACTTTGTAACAAATATATTTTAAATAAAGTTGGATTTTATCAAAAAAATGCAGAGAATTTATTTGCATACATCCAATTCTCTTATTACACGAATTTGATTTAACACGAGTTAAAAAGAAAAAAAATTCTTTTTTTACACGAATTATTTTGTTTTAACACGATTTTCCATATATGAATTTCAGATATAATTCCCTTTTTCCAAAGTGGAAGTTATTTTTTATAACATATTTAATGAATTAAAATGTGTAAGCACGAAATAAATTAAGTGAACTCTAACAAGAACTTTTTAATATTGTTTACACCCAATTCTCTTTTTACACGAATTTTTTTTTACATGTATCTATCGTGTAAAAAGAGAATTAAGTGTATCTAATATATACGTTTTGATGATGTAAACAATATGGTAAATTTAATTTACACCCATCCTTCAGTAATAAACATAAAAATTGTCTGTTATTAATACAAAAAAAAAAAAAGAAAAAAAAAAATTAACATAAATTCCGAGGAAATTTAATAATTTATTATGATTATCATTTTTGTGATATTATTAAAGCAATGTCGTCATAATCAGCTATAGTTTGTACTGTAAGCGTTGTATGTCCCAAGCTACTTTACGTAGGTAAATTGTGTAGTGCGCATTGCTCATAACGGATATATAAATATCTTTTTTTTTTTGTCTTTCTTGTTCACTTTCCATTATTCTTGCCATGTAATGCATAATGATGATGCACTAACATATGTGTTATAAAGCGCCGCCTGGTGTGACGCCGTTGTTTGTGTTTGTGAGCCTGTGCCTGCACATGTGGATATAACAATGCACCTGTAATTTGTCAAAAGTTTATATCTTTTTTATTTTTTGTTTATTAGGACTCTCTCTGCGTACATGCATATGTATGCATATGACATTTTTTATGTCGTAAGGGTCGTCGTTATATTATGTTATTCAAATGTTTGGGATCAAGAGCAATCTATACAGCGTTAAATAATCCAAGTTGTAATGTCTACCGAAAATGTACATATCTTTCTCTCTCCCTCTCTCTTCCATTGCCTTTCAATGTCTTGAGTATCTTTCAATCTTTTTCTATCACTTTTACTCTCTTCCTCTCTGTCTCCCTATCTCTTCCACGTTGTCTCCTTAATGATCTCTTTTTCACGCTGTCTTTTTCGTGTTCCCTCTTGCACTCTCTATTTCGCTCTCTCTCACTGTCTCCCCCTCTGTCTCTCTCTCTCTCTCTCAGAACCCGAAGAATCTTGAGCCTATCGAGACTATTGTAAATGAAATATTTACACGAATTAATGGACAAAATAATTATCAAATAGGACGTTTTGCCGGCTCTACCGGTGCCAGTTCAAAGTTTGATTGAGCACGCGGAGCCCCCTTTTTAACATTTTATATACACTTTTGTTGCTTACAGGCGTTTGAAACACTTATCAAAAACGACGGACGGATGGCTTATTTTGTTCTGAATTTAATAAAATGTAACTTTTATGCTTTGCTTGTGATCTGGCTGTAAAAAAATTAATTACAGAATGTCACTGTCCTTTGAATCGGGCTATAACTTTCGTTACATGTAAAGCGATGGTAGATCCATCTATGATATAACATAATTTGCTAAATAGTTCACACTCCTTGAATCACTTTGTGTTAATAATGTTACTTTTCGTCTACGTTACGCATATTGTAACGTTTCAAACATGTTATGCCCTAATAGTAATTTGCAAATCGCGGTGTATTTTTTTATATAAGCAAAGCAGCTTTATAGACAGCATGCGTGACGCTTTCGTGGCATGCGGTCGTTGTGCACTTTTTACATGAATTTATTTTTTAATTTCAATAAAAAAGGAAGATATGGTGTGAATCAAACAATTCGTTCCGAACCGTATGTTTGCTTTTTTGTCTTTTATTATTTTTCTTGTCAAAAGGATATCATATTCCATCCCATTGGAGTAACTGTTAACGAAAAAAAGAAAAAAAAAAAAAATGGGAGAAAATTACAACTAACGCACAGCAAGACTGATGGTTAAAGTGACAGTAGCTACACCCGGTATAAAAATGTTAACATGACATCATGGTGTTGCCTTGAGAAGCTTTAAAAAACTATTTACTGTCTCTGACAAAAGGTCCTCTCCGCCATTCTGATATGAACATCATGAGTGTTAAAATATCACTGGTTTTGAATTTTAAACGAAATATAACGACTAAGGAAACTTTTACAACTGCAACTGGTTGTGCATCAAGACTTGTCGTTTTCACCGATAAAATTGCATTTTGATACAATTTTTGCTTTTGCATGTACCGTTAATCATCCTCTCGTATACAATTGCAAAGGAAGAAGCTTCGATATCCAAGAAATATTGAAAGATTGTACAAGTTGATGCTATTTTCTGAGAGTGGCCATAACTACTACTCGAAGATAGTGAATAAAATTGTGCCACTTTTCATCTGTGTCTTGAAGCTTTTAGTATAGGCTTTGCGGGAAAAGTTATTCTTTTTCACTTATTTTGAAGGATAGCGCGTGTGACGCGCGGTAAAAGATACCCCAACCAAAAGTAATCATGATGCAGATGGGCAAACCGTTAACACCGACCATAAAGCTAAGTATCTATCTTGAAACCTTGATATTGCGAATATTCTGAATGACGAAACTCGGTCATGCACAGCAAGACCCGTGTAGAGAACATTAGCAGCACTAATCTCTCCAGCTGTCATCAGCAAACATTAGTCCTTCTTATAAAATTACGGGTTTTAATCAATAACTTATCGCCTGTTCGGAGAAGATTTCCATTTTTATGACGATCACCAGAAAATGTACGTCCCTTGAGTACTGTGTCTCAAAAAATCGACTTTCCAGTATACCGAGACTCAACTGCCTGTATACTAGAGAGGTAAGCGCCCAGAGAGTAGCGCTGCTTGGCGATAGATAATTGTTTCAACAAAATATTTGATGCCATTTTTTATAATATACGTTCCATTTTACTAAAAAATCAACAGAAACTTATTCACGCTGCCAACATGTATCTGTAAGACTCCTTAAGAAGAGTGCACCTTTCAACCATATAATACTATACACAATTCCGCTCTTTTTTATCACTGGAAGTGGAAGTAATAACAAGAGCAATCGAAGTGTGGCCGTATAGCTTAGCTATTGATTTAAGTTTGCATGAAAACTAATCGATTTTCTAAGAAACTAAAATCTAGTTATGGTAAAGCCAAATACACATTAATGGTCTTTGAATTATCTTCCTCATGCAACAAGGGATTATCGACAATTCGTAACACATTTCGCGGAAAAAGCCATTAAAAAAAAAAATGTCGTAATGAAGGGTCATAGGGACTGGCAACACACTTGCAAATTACTAAGTGCATGACTGAGTCTATGTTACGATATTCGAAACAGCTAATACTGAATTGAAGAGTGCGGATCACATATGGCTTATCCGCTCATAATCTCACCTAGAGTAGGCAGAAAGTTATAGCTTGCATTCCATAACGGATATTAATATAAAGTTTAATACTAGCTTTTTCACTACAGGACCTATCCGCCGAAAGGTCTTGAAAGGAAAAAAGATTCGGATCAAATGATAGGATTTTCGCATTGCCACACCTTGTCGACGACCTATCAATAAATAACCAACACTACCCTATAGTTAGTCATAGAAAGGAAGTGGTCAAAACAATGGTCCGATGCAAACCATTTTTAACGACGTTCGTTCTCGGGCCAAAGCATGTCAGTGCATCAAATTTCATCAAAATATCGCAAAAATTGCCGCCTGTAGGTTGAACGCAAGAAAACATGGCTGGCAAACAAACCTTAAATCGATTCAGAAAATAATTGTGAAATGATCGGTATAATCAAAACCCATAAGAGATTCTTTATTCTGACTTTTAGTTGCGCTCGCGCATCCATTCACCTTTCAGCGTTTACTAAAAGCTTCACCGTCGCAAACTGCAACTTTCCGCAAGGCCGACAAACTATTTTAAAAAAGCGACCTGTTACGCCTACAATAAATAGGCGAAAAAACAAAATTGTGGCAACGCTGCCATTTGTTACCTCATAAAATAATTGTTCACTCTTCTCTCTCGTTGCAGGGACGGTGTTCAGTGAGCTTTCTTTTGCGTCTCACAGTCTACATCAATAGTATCTCGTTTTGCTTTTCGAAATAACAAAACCATATATTCAGTCATAGCAGCAAAATAACATAAAGATGATACATATCAGCACCGTCTTGGTAATGAAGTTTTCCTACTTATACGATTATAATGCCGTGCATAATTATCTTTGTTATTTATATTTAATTGACTTGTAATCAAGCTAACAAGTGTTTTCTTTTATCTACTAAAATATTATTATAGCAATGATTTGCACTCAATTCTGTGCATAATGCTCAGCTTGTATTGCTTATCGTCTTATACAAATATATGGTTTATTGTATTCGTATTCGCATATATTATACAATAGGCTGGAAAAGACCTCATTATTTTTTTTCCATTTTTTTTACATATTAATTAATTAATTAATTATTCAATCGAATTTGATTATACATAAGAAAAGGGTGTAATTAATTAATTATTATGTTTAAATATTATAATCATAGCGAAGTTATAAGAGTAATGTTTTTGTCCGACTCCATGTGAAATATCGCAATACAAATGCATTTCTATATAGAGCTGAGTCAATTGTGTGTAACTTTAATTCCGTATAGCTTTTGTAGAATTTATAAACAATGCCAAGTTTCCGCTTAATAGATAAAAATAATTATGTCAACAGTAAATGGAAAGGAAGAATAGTTGGAAGAAAACACATTTATGGACGATATGCAAATACCTTATAGAAAAAAAACTAAGATGCAGACAAGGCGGAAAAAATGTTCTATTATTGAATAAGTAGGAAAGTAAAATTCGATCGGGACCGAATCTTTTATACCCATCACCGTTATTCTAAAAAAGACAAAAGAACCAATAAAAATAAAATTTTCATGCTCTATAATATGGAGTGGGCGCAGCTGATTTCTTCTATTTTTGAAATAAAAGTTTTTGTCGTACACGCTTGTGCGTGTTGTAGGCGTGTCCTTCGAAAAGTTCAGGTCAATTCCAAATCCTTTTTTAAAATTATAGGCGATATCTTCATTTTCGCTAACGGGAGAATGTTTACCACAAATACTACAAAGTTGCGCAAAAAGACAGATGGACAGACGAACAGGCGGACATGTTTAGGTGCATTTAAGAGTTGTAACTGTCCAAGAATTTGCATAGATTATGGGGTTTTTGAAGCTTATTTCTGCGCGTTATAAAGCTTTTGAAAAAGTAATGCAATTTTGATACACTATAATATTGAGTAGGCGTGGTCAATTTCTCCCTATTTTTGTGCACAAATGCTATAGCATCGCCCACAGGCTATGCGTTCACATTTTTGTACATTTATTTGCTATAGTTTATGAGTAATGAGGTATTTTCAGTTTACGTCATGCTGTGGGCGTGTGTTTCGACTGATTTCACCAATTTTTAATACCAACCTGCGTGCAAGAACTTCCACTGCGTCTGCCAAATTTGAAGTCGATAGCTTCTTTTCGCGGCCAGGAGAATGTTGACAACAAACGTTACACAAACGGACAGGCGGTCAGACGGACAAACGGACATGCTTAAATCGATTTAGGATTTCATCAAGAAATTTGTGGGGTCTCTGATGCTTCTTTCCGGGCATTGCAAACGTTTTGACCAAATGAATATACCCCTCATCCTTCGGTGATGATTATAAAAAACGATTCAGACAAAAGCGAGTAAGAGCTCTATAAGGCTATGTGCTTCTCCATAAAATACTTGATACCATGACTTCACTTGATACAGTTACTAATATAACGACTTTTTAACCAAAGATGTTATATGGCAAGTGGTCGAAAAAGTGGTCCGATCTTAACCATTTTCAATAGCTTTTGTTCTTAGACCAGAACATATCGATGTCCAAATGAGTTAAGAATTACGACCTGTAGGTTAAAAACAACGAAATATACTTGGCAAACGGACAGGTAAGCTTACGAATACAGATGGATCTATTTTCAGTCCCTCTGCATACATACTTTTATGATCTGTAGGTTCAATACAAGAAAACATACTTGGCAGACGGCCAGACAAGCTTATGAACATAGAGTGGTTTATCTGCAATCTGAATGTTACAATCTATATATACCTTTGCTTTACAAGTGTTATAGGGTAAAAAGAAAAAAAACACTAAATGTTTACACGAGTAACTTATTTACTGGATTTCGTTTTTTTTTTTTTTGTTACAAAATTTTCTTTACATTACTTTTAGTTTTTTTTCTTTTTGAAAAAGGAGGGAAATGAAGCAAGGCTAAGTCTGCGAAAAACTCTATATCGTTCTTGTCAACTCCCCTATCCGATATAAAGTGCGCAAGAACATTGATAATAATAGGATATTACAAGTGAAACTTTGTCCTTTTGTAGCTTAGTTAAGGAATGCGCACTTAAATTCTCATAACAGAGTAGTAAATAGGACATAACTGTGTAGTTCTAAATTCGATTGATGGGTAATGCCGGGCCCCTCGAACGAGTACTTTTCATACCATGAAGGATTTCATTGAGATCATAAGATCACTAAATCATAGATCGATTCTCGTTGTCACGCTATAGTACGACAGGAAAGATAGAACTACCGGGATATTGTCGCGTTTTGGGTTAGTGGTACTCGAAGGCTTTCGTATCAAATTTGGCTTTTTGTTCGTTACTTTAACAACAGAACATTTGTGATGACAACGATGTTTGTATAGCAAAAAAATGCAAAGAAACGGAGGAAAAGTAAATGAATAAACAAATCAAATAAAAAATTTGAAAAAGAAAAAATGGAGGAAAAATTAGAAATCATATAAAGGAAAGTTAATTGAACATTCGTTTATTTAAATTATCGAGTTCTTTTTTCTCAATAGCTAACTTGATTTTTATAATTTGTATATCTGTGTCGTGGTTCTCTTTGCCCAATTGGTGTTTCTTATCTATTCTATTGTCACAATAAATTTTCAGAACTCGTTTGATTTTTGAACTGAATTGTGATTCTTCGCCCCTGCCTGACAATATGTCGAGCAAATGGGTGCTGAAAACCACATTACCAAAGCACTTACTTAGTTTCTAGTAATCCGATATTTCCACTTTTATTCACACAACAAATTTTTCTCGTTAACTCTGACGCATCGAAAAGCATCGAAAATTTATTTATTTGATTTTATTATATTTTGCAACATTTTTAAGATTAAGTTATCTTTCTATGTCCATTCCATTGGAATTTAATATTTCTATGTCCATCTCAAATATGTGGTTTCGTAACGATGATGTTTTACTTTATTTTTCTTTTGAATATGAAGTTCGATTGGGATTTTGCTTTCGAACTAACACTCATACGCCACCGAGTACCGTAAATGCAAATTTCAATAACAAATACTCTTTAACGAGAAATTCGTTATCAAGTTTGCGCTATAACGAGAACTGTGTAACCCGACCCCAGTGTTTTGCAGTGGAAGTCATTTTTTTTTTTTTTCACTTTAATATGACCAATCACTCAGCAGGATGATGTCCCTTACACGTGTAACAAAAGATGTAAAGAAAGAGAAAGGGAAAAGCAGATGGTCGCAGTCTAGTGGATTATTTCGTTTTGCTAATAAGATGATAGGAAAATTTTGACTTGCTCCCTGATCGATACTATAGAGAATATGTGTGTGATTGATTCAATGAACCTGCCCAGATATGTTCGCATATATACACTAATGGGGTCATCTAGTGTAGTTATTGCTCGACTTAGCCTGTCTAGACTATCAAGGCAAACCAATTTCTCGGATTCAATTGTTAAGCCACACCGGGATGATCCGATATCGTTAGTAATTTGTTTAGACGTTGCTAAGGGCTACGGCAAGCTACGCGGGGTTCCCCAGAGCAACGAATATTGTCAACTTACCCGTTTTCAATTGTCTACTCCCATCAGTAAGTGAAATGAATTAATGTGAAAGTAAAACCAAGAAAAACTTCGCGCAAGTTGTAGTTTTATTGATCCCGCTTCTGTTATAAATTCTTACATCATTGCAAATAGTATACCATTTTTGGTCGATCGAAGACAAGAAGAACCACTTGAAGGTTCGATACGAAGAGCCTTCCGAAGAGTCCGAAGGGGATTAACGAAAATCCTGTCTGTCATTGAATTGATTGGAACCAAAGTTTGTCCTACGACGGGTAATAACTCTTTGAGGACCGTTTTCAATATGTAAATTTTAGCTGGCAGCTTACCAACAAACTGGTTTTTTAACCAACAATCTTAACTCGAAGTCAAATTACATGCCTTCGGCCATTACACATTTCGCTAACTTGGTTAGTGGCATTATTGTCATTAAGTTGTTACTTATTGTGATCGATTTTGATACCTGTTGTGAGTGATTTTCTTGCTGTGATGGATTATTTGATGGTATTAACCAACCGGTCTTTATTTGTCTGGTGAAAAACTGTATTTTCTTAAAATAATTTTTCTTTGACAAGTGAAATCCCACACTGTCAACGTTTAAATACATTAATGCCTTCTAAATAACTCTCTTGCAATGAAATTTCTTCTTATATGTCGCAAAGCAATTATTAGAGATAAATTTCACAGAGCTGCATAATTGTCAGCTGAAATAACTAACTCTTCAAATTACGTATAACGCATCAATCAAATAAAGTCGAAAACTGTCCAAAGCTGTTTGCAATACACGGCAGTCTCTGCACAGTTTTGAATGAGACTAATGTTTACGAATGAATTACAGGAAAATGAGAGAAAAAAAATTTATGCAAATTTCTTCTTCTTAAGGCACACACATGATACCTAAATGCTTTCTTTTTTACCTTAGAAAATATGTAAACTCTGACGGCTAGAAAAGCGATAAAAGTGAAAACATATCACTTCTAAGTGATATGAGGGCATAAAGTTAATATTCTTCATGTTTTCAAAGCGCAAAAGAAAAAAAACAATGGCATTTCATATAACTTCTTACGCTAAGGTAAAGAAATGCCTTCTTACGCTAAGGTAAAGACATAATTTTTTGTTTTAAAAATAAAAAGAAAACCTTTTTATTTTTACTCAAAGAAACTCTCCGTCTAATACTTTTAGAAGCAATAACAAAGCATAAAAATAACATTACATTACTAGTGTTTCGAGGGCAGACAGTAGGTGTCTTTTAAGACTAAAATATGAAAAGTAGACGTTAAAAGGATTTTTTTTTTCTATGCTTACTTTACTAACTTTGTAGTTTTGTTTTTTTTTTTTTTTAGTTTTAATGTTTATGATAAGATAAAGAGCAGCTACACTATAGTCACTGTATGGTCGGCAACTGAAAGCAAACGCCTTTGATATTCGAGACAGTGCCTAATTAGCTGGTCGTCTTAAAACAAAAATGAAGAGTTTGCTATGCCTCTGGGCCTCATACCTAATTAAGAATAAGAGGAGGGCTCTAATGATTTAACATGAGTTAAATCTGTAGGAAATTTTAACCTCACGATGCCTGCCAACGTTCGGATTATTTATGCGTGAACTGGCGTCTTCGAGACAATTTCTATAAGCTAAGAGCCTTAACGGGGTCTGGGGAATACTGTATCCTATCATCACCTTTATTTATTCGCTTTACGAATGGTTGAAAATCGTAGCCACCAACATGCTCCCCGAAGGTTTGTACCCAGCAGTCAGGACTTGCTATCACCACCAGAAGATTGCCTCCCTAAGGAGTTCCTCTACACAGAGATCGATAGTGAGTGGATCCCTTAGCTTCGTGGAGTTTAAATGTAGACTTAAAAATTCTTTATAGCGATACTTTAGGCGACCGTAGTCACATTTGCTTACCCACTTAAAAACAATAAACCTTGAGACGATTTGTGGTTAAGCCAAGATACTTACAACATCTAGGCCCATTCTTCGGCTCTGGGCAAATCAAAGTATCGGCCAATGTCATTTTCACTTATTATTATTATCACTATTATTATTATTAATGTAGTCAGAGAAATAAATTTAAAGACTAAAGTGTTAAGGCACTAGCATTGACTTTATTGGAAACTTTACCGCACTCGAGATCCTTTGTCTACTCAGCCACTCAGGGGAATAATTTTTACCTAAAACATTTAGATGACTCAAGTAAATACGATATTTTATTGCTTTAATTATCTAAAGACTGATCAATGAAACGATTGACTGCTTAGCACGTAAGGGGTCGATGAGAAGAGCCTTTAGTGCATGCAAACAAGTATTGAATGTTTTGCTCACGAAGAGATATTAGTGCCACAATTATTTGGGCATATGATAGCTGATGATGCAACTGCTGACTGGGAAAGAACTTTTTTTGCTTGATAGGTAAGCAAGATATAGATGATATTCCGAGAAAAGTCAGAAAAGGTTAGCACGTATGAGTTGGTGATAGCGCCAGGGATTAAACACCCATTGTTACATGGCGTAAGCCTTTTGGAGAAAAATGACGAGCAGGATCCCAGTATTTCACACAATTTTCAATATGCTTAGTCTTGTTTGATGACAAGAATGTGTGAAAACTATCGTTGTGGAAGCGAGTAGAAACTTGACCATCTACAGTCGAGTAAACACTTGCAGGTTCTCTTTTGGATTTTTGATAATATCTGGAGCTAACTTCCGTTTGTTCTTGTAGTTTGTGTGTTGTTTGTTTGGTCCCCATATATCGAGCTTAGCGATGGTCATACATGTATGAAGTTAATGCTGCTAATTTAAGAAATCCTTGTTCGGGACCTACGGTCTATAAGAGATTTGTATGTGGAAGGATAAACATAGCATAAATATTTCAACATAATTTACTCTTTTATTTTCGAAAAATCAAAAATGCTTCACAAATGTCCTGGCATGAGTCTTGGCACTGAGAAATTCATAGAATCAAAGTTTTAGCGACAAAAGTTTAAAAGAAACGCTGATGAAGCAGAGTAGAAGCTGCGCATCTTGCGATAAAACCTACTCTAATGTTCGAGCGAGTTACGCTGTGCGTTTGATGGGATGCGAAAGGCATTGGGGAGTATACTTGAATTAGTTAGTAGTTATGGATTCTAAGAAAGGATGAAAATGGGTGTGTGACGAATTGAGCTGACCAACCATACGTCTTTAACGGCTTACTAGAAAAATTCTTTCAAGCACCCAACTATACACTGAAAGGAAGCTATTTTTTGGTTTAATCTCTATGGAGGACTTTAAGCGAGTTTGAGAAAAGAGAGGAGCAAGAAGAAAAACATAGAGAAGTTTCATTACAAGTGTTTTAAGAATTTGGCGGGAAAATATTAGCATGCACATATATGCTGTCCAACAGCATGTCCACGTGGATATGGTCTATTCTCTGGATGACTAGTCGGAAAAGAAAAAATAATGATTACTCAAGTTTACTTCTTAAACGGATCAATTTTTTGACGCTTCATAGCTTGTTCGCTGTGCATAACGTTTAACGAAATAGTTAACATCATTATCCTTCGAGATTTCTAAAATGGCGGTATTTAAAAAGTCATCTCGAGCCTTCTTTCTTGTCATCTATATATATGCACAGATGTAGGTAGGCTTTCATTTTTGTTTTGCTAAGTTTTGTTTAATTTTAATTTGTCACTAATGTTTCTGTTGCTTTTGTTCACAGTTTAACGTGTGTTAAAAGTTAAATGTTTCTCTCCACCTTTATTTTCTTAGGTGCAAATCTACATGCGCTTGTGAGTGCAAGTTCTTAACTTTATGTACACATATGTCAACGGTAGTGTTTATTTTATTATTATTATTATTATTATTATTATTACTATCCATATATGTGTGTGTGTGTGTATGTGTGTGCATGGTGTTGAGTATAACAGTATAGTACTTTAATGCGCGACTGTGAAATAATTTACATCCTTTTTGCGTGAAAAACTCATGTTTAGAATATAAATGAGTTTTAATATGCATTTTGCAAACACTTCTCTACATATTGTTTTTTTTTTTTTTTTTTTTTTAACGTTTATCTGTGACCGACACGAATACCGCGAACGATACAGTGATATTAACGCTTCTACCGTTCGCCTGTTATTAATTATTTAATATCATTGTTGCATTTGTCGTTGTTTGTTTAGTTATTCATATGCGCTTATATTCATGAACAATGCATTCGAATGTATTTCAACAGTTAACGGCTTATTTGCAATGAAAATTCATTTCACCGTCTAAACAACAAAACAGGAAAAGGATCGTTCTATAGAGTCTCGCAAAACATTATGAAAACATTGTTCTCATAATTAACTACTGCGGCTTTAATGCTCCTAATGAAGATACCATTAACAATATTGCGTAAAGGAATTAATTCGACGAGAAATAGATCAGGATAATATGGCTTGTTTCCCCACTGGAACATAATTTGCTAAAAACGGAATATTAGAAAAAATTGACAATAAAAAGTCGGATATCATTGAGAACAAATTTCGATAAAAATTTTTAAAAGTTATTAATACAAGCAAATCGATAGTAGTTGTCAGGCTACATTGTCAGAATACATTATTTTTTCGCCATTTATTTGTTCAAATGCAATTTAGAAGCCCTCAAGGGCCAAGATAATACGTATGTGACGTTAGCGTTAGCAAATGAGAATGTGTTGGCCAGAAATGAAACGACACACGAAAACTGGGAAAATAGAGTGAACACCAGCGAGACGGTGAGGATGCAGGACCGTTTGAAGAGACACGTGAACAAGGATGGAAATGGTAAATGTATTCTTAATTTTTTCTACTGCAAGAAGGATCAAGTCCCCATCTTCTAAATTTATCTATTAAACAATCTCTTTGTACTGGCCTCAGGTATATAAATAAGTCGTTGCCGGTTATTCTGGGAAATGACATTACGTTGTTTGCAAATATTTGTGAATATGAACTTTAACTTTCTCCCAATTACCTATCAAGTATTACGTAAGCATAAGTTATCTCGCAAACATATACAGAGCATAGCTTTTTCAAGCTTTGAATAAGCCGAGCTCTATGACCACGACCTTATCAGAAGGGCAAACGAAAGCGTGGCTAAATCACGAATGGGTATAAAAGTCTCATAGGTAAATAGATAGTCGCAAATGATTAGAGAGCTTGTCAGAGCACCAATGGGTGTAAATGGGTGCAATGTGGTGTAAACTTAGCACAGCAAATTCATATGCCGGATTACTATTTTGGACCATATACAATCATAATATACTAACACACGATTCATCGGTGGCTAGTAGGGTCACTTATGAAGCAAAAACTTTTAAGCAATATTCGACTTTATTCACTAACATAATCTTCTTCAAGAGGGATAGTCGGATAGTTGTTGCTTTTGATCTAAAGTGAGCGGGGTCGTTACCAATTCCAGACAGAGCTTTCCCAAACGCAAATGTTCAGACAAAATAGTAAATGCTACCTACCTTCTGCAATCACTAAGATGTTAACTACCTCACGGACCTTCGCTTTTCGTGTTTTCTGGAGCATCTTCCGAATCTTGGTCAGAGCTTTCAATATCCCAGGTGAATGTAAGGTCGCGTTTAAAATCAGCGAACTATATCGCTTCCATTTGTTTCGATTTAGCAGAACGTAAATAACAATTATCAGGCGTATGTAACGCGGGCTTAAGATAAAGCTACCTTTTATTATACGGAGCAAGTAAGAATCATAATCTGAATTGATCTAAGCCTGTCTGTCCGTCTGATGTCTGCCCATGTAAATTTCTGTTCAAGCTACCGGTCGCAACTTTTGATATATTTTGATGGAATTTAGTACAACGACGTGTATTGATCCAAGGATAAACGGTACTGAAAATGGCTCGGATCGATCGTCTTTTCGACCACTGCTCATGTAACGCCCTTTCTGAAAAGCCGTTGTATGGAAAAAAATTGCAATTTTCAAAATTTCTCGAAAGAGAAAGTGGCGGTGTTCTAAATTGGTATGCAAACTTTGAACCGGCTTGGGTAATTTTTGAACCCTCTCGTATAACGAAAACTGAAGTTCAAGCGACAAAAAAGTATAAATTTCAATGTTTCATGAAGAAAATTATATCATAACAGTAATTTAACATAAAAAATTAACTGCTCCATAATTGGGTCATCCCGGCCTATATTTTGGATCCTACCCTAATAAAGATTTTCGCGAAAATTGATCCCTTGTAAACCAGAAAAGCCTAAGTTTTAATATGTGGTGATGAAAATTGACTCATAATAGTAATTTAATACAAAAATGAAGTCTCCACAATTTAGACCATCTACGCTTGTTTTTGGATTCTGTCCTATGGAAGGATTAAGCCTGTACTACATTAGGTTGCATATCCGTATAAAAAACATGCCTTTATATAGAAACAAGATATAAAAATTGAAGAATTGTGTTAGACAAAATGGTGTAGGGTATTTAATGGCCGGGCCTTGCCCGACTTTAATGGTCTTATTTGTTTGTTTTTTTTTGTTTTTTTTTTATCAGCATAAGTCGCCGAGAGGGTAAGAATCTTGATTACCAAATTCGCGGTTTAAAATCTCACTGCGAGAGAGTTTAGTTTGGCATAACACTTATCGATTGGAAACACATCCCTTAGGCTGCTATGTGCTCAAAATACTATTTCCCAAACCGATTTTTATTGAGCAGCAAATTGTTTTATAAAAACATTTTTTCAAAACAAAATTTTACATTGGAAAGGATTGTAAAAATCTTTCGACTCAATTTGTTTTCAATGCGGATCATCACCGTTGGTCAACAGTTAGTTGCCAGTGAACTAAAATTTTATTAACATCTCTTAAATCCAAATCCGAAACCAAATATTAAATATAACATAACTTAAATTCTTTCTTCAAAGACATTCACAATCAGGACGAATTGACTCGGTATAGCAAACAATAATAAAAGTGATTTGAAAACTTCTCGTTATCTTTTTTAATTAAAGCACATATGCGATTGAAATTCTTTTTGCAATTTAATAAAAGTACGAGTTAAACATGCAATTATTGATGTTGGGGGTCTAAACTTTAGCGATGGGAAAAAAAATCAGTTATTAATTATTACTATTAAAATAAATTAATGTTTAATTAACTTATTAATTATTTAAATGTTAATTATTATTATGAATTCTTTAAAGTAATTATATATTATTGAATTTTTATTATTTTTTTATGCAATACGTTTTTGTGGTAGATGTTTTTTTTTTTTTTTTTAAATTTTTATTGTCGTTTTAGCGGTCATGTAAACAGGATATCCGGTTTTTTGTTATGCCTTAATACGTTAAGTTTATTCCATTTGAACGCTAATAAAAAAAAATAAAACAAAAACAAAAACAAAAACAAAAACAGAAAAAGGAAAAAGAATGCATCGAGAATTCACCCCCTAAAGTTTGCTTTCCATGTAGTCGCAAGAAAAAAATTCCTTTAAGTGGATATGGGCTATAAATGCATGTTAAAAAAGTAACTTGTTGCTCGCTTATATTGCGGTTGCTTTTAAGCTTTAATAAATGTTGAATATGATGATAAAGAAGCGGAAAACAAAAAATAATAATAATAACAATAAAAATGAAAAAATGAGCGCAAAAAAAAAAAAAAAAGAAAAACAGCAACATGCGTTTCATAAAAAGTGTTATTTAAATATTAACAATTCATCCGCTGCAGTAGGGTCTATGAGCAAGTTTCACCTGTGCACTGTGTAATTGACTTTACTGAGCCTGTATGGTTAGTTAAAGGCTTAAGTAAACTATATATATACATATATATTCATATATGTATGCACTCATATTTTTATGCACATACACAGCCAATAAGTCATAGGTTAAGTGTAAAACCGAGAGCAGCCAATATGTGTCGATAGTAATACAATTCATTCAAAATGTGAGTAATCTGTCTTTTTTCTTCTTCTTCTTTTTCTTCTTTTTTTTTTTTTTTGTTTTTTACTATTCGTCCATCAATGTTCAAGTGAGGATATCATGTGTTTAATACTTCGAATTTCTAATGTAAACGAAAAAAAAAAGGAAACCATTTTTTTTCCTCTCTTTTTGGTTTGTTTTTTTTTTTTTTTGCTCTGTTCTCTTCCCGTTAACTGAAAAATGTGAAACTCACCACCACATGAATTTTTTCATTTTTATTCTGTGTATATTTTTCACCAAAAAACATCTGAGTTGTCTTCCTCTTTTGCCGTGTGGTGATGAATTGTGTTGCCATACTTTTTTCGCGTACTCACGTTTTTCTTTGCGGTTTCCTTTTTCTGTTAACTTTTCACATGCAACTGATACGCGTATATGTGCATGCACACATATCTATATAAATATATATGTGTGTAACTATTCAGGCATGCGTGCGTGTGTGTTTGTGTGTGGGAATTCCATTAAACTCTAAGTATGTTCGCTATTTAATTAAATTTTGGTATTTTCTTTCAGTTTACTTTGCATTAAATATTTTTGTATTAACTACCTATACTATAATACCTTAAGTTTGCCACGTTAGCTGACATTAAGCATTGAAAAGTCACGTGTATTCAAAATCGCTTGACAAATTGTATTATATTTTGAAATATTGAATAAGTTCTCATTGTTTCCCAAAAAAACCACTTAACTGTGACTTCTTCGACTAAAAATGTTGTCCTTTAAACTTTTCACAAAATGGTTTTCGTGAAGTTTAGCACAAGTCAAGTTCGCTGCCAAAAAAACATCGTTGCGGGATTTTCTCTTCTTCGAGTGACAGGATGGCTGAATCATGACAGCTGGTGAACACTTTATCATGAATCGCTTAAAATAAACAAAATCTTTACTCGGATATGATATTAACAACAACTAAGGCACCTGAACGGAAAAACAGCCACATTAGGTCGTGATTCTTCCAACCAATCACTTAAGTGATGTCAGAAAGAAAAGAAGAAAGAGCTAGCGGCAGCGTAGTGGGTGTGTGCCCAAGCGATAAGGATTATACCGACTTTACCGACTTAACATTCACTTAAACTAGGACAGGAAAGAAAACTTTTCCGCATTTGAGATTCATAGTCACTTCATAGTCACTTGACTTCATAGTCAGCGTTCTTACCAACTCGACCACTCAGGCAGATCTTGGCCCCATATAGGGAAAAGTGGGGCAGTAAGCTTTAGCAGCATTGAAACTTCCGTGGCCGTAAAGCCTAAAGATACTGTTTCGCATTTCATATTAAGATCTCTCAATATTATTCAGTGGGATGCAGTGATAGTAGAGTACTCTGCTGAAAATGGCACGAAGCGAAATTATATCACTGATATTTTAATTTCTTGTTTGATTTTCTTAGATACTTTTGTGTACAGTGCAGTTGTCCTCTTCTCGTCCATCACTTATCATCCTAGTTGTTTTCCTACTCTCCCAGTTATTTGTTTCATTATACTTTTATTGTCCCTGTTGTCCTCTAATCTGCCGTTATCTTATCTACTCTTCCTGTCTTATCCTATACCCCCCTGAATTCTGTTTTTACATATACATATGTAAATATTTGTTTTATTTATACATATTTATAACGCTATGACGTCAGTATATACCTACGATATATATGATTTTAAAATATTAAGGAAAAAATTATTAAGAAAAATTAATTCCTAAGTATTTTGTCGCGCATAGACATGTTGTTTGCTCGATTCGGAAATTCGGGTGTGAAATACCTTAAGATTTGCGACCTACTGCTGAGAGCGGCTAGTTTCGAATTTTTTGTCTGTTCATTTGAATTTTTGTGGCTGTATAAGGTTCATTTTCAACTCTTTTTTCTCTCTTTTTCAAACTAAGTGAACGTATATAGGTTGTGATGATAAACATACGTACAGATATCTCTGTGTGTTTAACGTCTGCACCTGAAATGAAGTCTTAATCAGACGGGTTGCCTACAACCATCGGCAATCGA
>KK499808.1:1558948-1574607 GCA_000688715.1 Glossina pallidipes
GAGAGGGAGGGAGGGAGAGAGGGAGGGAGAGGGAGAGAGAGAGAGAGAGAGAGAGAGAGAGAGAGAGAGAAAGAGAGAGAGACAGACAGAGAGAGACAGAGAATCCATACATTATAGAGTTCGTGGAAACGCGGCAGTGTGCAGTAGATACCACTTTTTTCTTTTTCTTAACCAAGATTTTATAAAAACGAACATATTTTCAAAATTTTACCTAAACTTTCATAAAAACTGAAAATTGCTGTCTGCGATATAATAGAGCAAAACAAAAGATATTCGGCTTTGATTGAATTTGTCAACAGCCATTACGTTGTATAATTACGCATAAAAACCCAAACAGTAGATACCAAATACAGCTTTTTTTTTTGTTTCATCGCTTGTTTCGTATTTGAAGATCCTATACGTTATGTACCACCGGCCTATAACATAAATTTTGTATTTTCAACATAATATGGCGCTTAAAATAATAATAACAAATTCGTAATGAATAAACGAATGAATTTCGCAGACAGACTTATCGCAGACAGATGGACTGCAATTAATTGTATAGGTGATGTATACGCATATGTCATGCATAGGCGATGCATACGTTATGCATGGGCCATGCATAGGTCATGCAGAGGTCGTGCGTAGGTCATGAGTAGCTCACGCATAGGCGATGCGTAAGCCATGCAAAGGTGATGTATAATCCTCCAATAAGTCCACGAATTCATAAGCGATGTACAGACCATGCATAGGTGAAGGATAGGCCATGTATAGGCGATGTATAAGGAATGCATAGGCCATGCATAGGCGATGCATAGGTCATGCATATCTGATGCGTAAGCGATGCACAGGCACTGTACAGGCCATGTGTGGGCCTTGCGCAGATGATGTATAGGCCACGAACAGACGATGCACAGGCGATGCATAGGTCTTGCATATGTGATGCATAAGCGATGCACAGGCACTGCATAGGCCATGCATGGGCCATGAACAGAGGATGCACAGACGATGCACAGGCGATGCATAGGTCATGCATATCTGATGCATAAGCGATGCACAGGCACTGCATAGGCCACGCGTGGGTCATGCACAGATGATGTATAGGCCACGAACAGACGATGCACAGACGATGCACAGGCGATGCATAGGTCATGCATATGTGATGCATAAGCGATGCACAGGCACTGCATAGGCCATGCATAGGCCACGAACAGACGATGCACAGACGATACACAGGCGATGCATAGGTCATGCACCGGCAATGCATAGGTCTTGCATAGGTCATGCATAGGCGATGTATAAGCCTCGTTTAAAAGGTGTTTTCATACAGATTCATAAGTTTTTCACAAAATTATCTTGCGTTTCCTAATTTTGACGAATCCGAATCCAACCACAACTTGATCTTAACTATTTAACAGAGCTATGTTAATGGAGTCTTCTCCATATTTTTGCTAGTTAAATGCGTGTCCTTAAATGATATCTAAGGTGGAAGCAACTGCTTACCATTTTTTATGTCCAGTTACTCAGAATATGCCCCACCTACTTGCATAAACACGACAATGATTAAGGAGAGAAACGTAGGACCACAGGAATAAGTTACAGCAAAAGCTTGGGAAGTAGACGTTCGATTCGTAAGTGTTATGACTTTACCGAACAAGCATTTACTGGTTTAACGAGTCTGGGAATTGAAACCGGGTATGCTAAGTTCATATCTTCGTTTCTTATCTGCTAGGCTGGGCAGCGCCTGGATTGCAAAATAATGCAAAGATCCATTCATTCACACCATCAGGAAGATCAATTAACGATGTTCGAGCACCAAATCTACGACCTCCTTGACATGGCTTTCGTCAGTCTAGAATTCATTCTTGGCATTTCGTGAAGCCTCTGCATGACTTGGAGATATTTTTTTAAAAATGGAAAAACTTACTATTCTATGTTTATAAAAAAAAAAGTGTAATTCGCGGTACTTTGCGTAGATGTCAAAGGCGACACTATCACTAATTGGCCCCCCAAAAAAAAAAATCAATTCACCCCTGATTCAGTACTTCCGTCTGCTTGCATATATATTTGCATGTTTTGGCAAACATTTGGCAAACACGAAAGGGCTTCATTTTTCGGATGACCCAATACTAAAGCCTTATTATTTGTTCTTTAAAGTTTACTTTCAAGCGAGAGCAGCTGTTGTAATAATATGAAAAATAAATGTTTAAAAACTTCCCAAACCCAGTTGTTTTTTAAGGTGGAAAAACAACTGTTTTAAGAAAACAAAAATTAAAAAATATAATTAAAATTTGCAAAAACTTTTTTAATAACTTTTATAAGTAGTAGGTGCTAAACATTTTCTCCATTATATTTTGGTTAGAATTATCAAGTGCATGTCATTGAAAATGGAAAAACAAATGTCGTGATTTGGTAACGAAACAACAAACAATAAATGTGGTGTTCACTAATTACATATGAAATAAACATTTCCTGTGTTACTGTTTTTCATGTCATATTTACATTACTCTCATATTACTTTATAAATAAATCTCGTTGTCAGGCAGGCTTTGACGCAGATGGAATGAATCGGCTTTCAACTTTTTTGCGTACGATGGTAAATGGAGATTATCACATGTCAGTCTTGTGATTGCATTATATTTTGTCCTACCGACAACATACATACATATAAAATAAATGCAAATGTCCATATTCACCTTAGAATGAATCTCTAATACGTTACTATTTAATAGCATGAACGCGAATTCAATGATTTCGTGAAATCATTTCACTTGAAATCACTCGCGTTTTTATTTTCACTAAGTTCGTCTTGCAAGCTGGTGTGTTACGTTTACATATAAACATGTGGTAAATAATGGAAAATAAAGAAGAAGAATGAAATAAATTGTTGACTTTTTCGTCTTGTGATCATCTTGCACCCAAATCGCTTACTTTCTATCTTTTGTTCCCATAGTAACCCAATTTTTGTTTTTTTTTTTTTTATTGTTTTCGTTTAATGATTAAATCGGAAAGCGGGAATAAAGCAAACCGACCATTGTTACTCTTCTGGAAAGCAAAGCAATGGTTAACACATGGTTTTTAACATAACTTTCTTCAAATTATGATTTTTTTCTTTGTTGATTTCATTTAATATTTTTTTCATTACGAAATCTTGAATGACACAAATGCAAAGAGAGTGCTAAGCTGATATATAAAAATTTCGTGTTTTCTAAACTAAGCTTTTAGGTATTCCCAGGAGGTATAAGTCCCTTCGTCTCGCGTTATCACTTTCTTTTATTGGAGGGATGGATGGAAACCTTAATTAAGGGGCAATCATTCTTCTTCTTATACTAGATTATAGACGGGTCTGCTAAATACAGGAACGTCAAGTTTTAGAGTAACCCTTTCCATGGCTTACACTTAAATATTTCTGCTTGTCGAAAGAGAGGTTAAGACCGAATCGATACCATTTTGGATCTTGAACTCGTTTGAGATTTTTGGGCATTTAAATTAATGTCTGGTGCTGTGAAAATGGTAATTAAAACCTAAAGTTTTTCGCTTAGTTCCTTAGTTTAAAATCAGTAGTAGACGAGATCGTGGGTATCGTTCTGTAGTGCATGTAGGCCTGTTTTAGTTTATTTTGTTTTTCTTTTTTTTTTTTTTTTTCAATCACATTATCTTTATCCAATTGTTAATATTTATCTGATTAGACATTCGCATATCGTATTATTTTAATATACAACTGGATGAATATGAATAATTATTAAAAAGAGAAAATACACAGATATTAAATTCATTTATTATAATATGAATTATTTTAGTTATTATACAAGAGGTAAATTTAAATAAATTCGTGTATATTCCTATCGTTCCTCTCAATTTTCTATTCAATCAATCTCTTTTATTTGTTTACGTACACATATGTCAATCAGAACGTATGATCGTTTAAGGTTTATTCATTGGTATATGTATTATCGTACAAGGGTTTTAATTAATATTTGAATGTACAGCTGAAGGATATGATGTTTTCATCATTTCATTTGTCTATGAATTTTACATCGGCTGATGATGGTGAACAGGAAGAAATTTTTCGGATCATGGATAATGACTTAAGCTGCGTTCTTTGCAATCACCTTATAGAAGGATAGAATATCGGGTGCACAAGCTGTCTACCTGAAAATTTTTGCGACGCAATCGACTAACAGCCTTCTTGCAATATTTCTCGTGAACTATTGATAGCCACCGATTGCCTTTATTTCGAACTATTTCTTAAAAAGTGCCCTGTAGTGTTAAAAACGAGATTTTTTCCTAAAAAGCAAAAGTGTTTACTCAGTTTTAACCTTAAAACTTATAATCGTCTCTCAGTTGCTTATGGCAATTCATTCTTAGTAGAAGGAACCCCTATCTTTTTGCTGTACAAAGACATATATCGAATGAGAGACCTCCCACTTGGTTAAGTAAGCTGCTTGTGCGGTGTTCCTTCTCAATAACAATCGCCCTAAAGGTTCATATAAAATTTTAATTATGTACCTTTAATCTGCTTGCTTAAAGGCTTTTTTCTTTCAAAAGAGTGAAAGATACAAAAGATTCCCTTCCTTATGGCTTATGTGCAAAGGTTGAACAAGTGCCTGCGAAGGGATCAAGTGGTGTTTGGTTTTCGATATTTTTTGAAATAAAACTGAATCATAGCTTGTATCGTTTGGACCTACTTTAGATATAAGTGACATCAGTATGTCCATATAGACGATCTTATACTAATCCCGGAACATAATAAACACGATCCTTTTAATATCATTTTTGCGTGCTCGACTTAAAGCGGTGCCACGTAAAGACTCTAAACTTTTGATGTATGGCAGTTCGTAGTAGAGTCAAAGCTTAACGACAGATTACCCATGACTCCCATCAGCAGAATATTCGTCTTGGATCCATCGAGTCTTATCAAATCTTTTTTTTTTTTTTGGAGCACCAGAGAACAACTTCCGTGCCGACTTTATAACTTTGAAATAGTTTGATGCGGACTTTTACTTACAGGCACCAACTACAAGCACAGCTGGTCACGAAAATCATTCTGTTGTTCATGCTTTTCTTTCGCTGGAACCGCTGCGCCTCTACCTAGCATTGGACCTTTATTTATATCCAAGTTTTCATATATTTTTTTCAAATAATTGCTTATCTTTTAAAAAGTTGGAAAATTCTTGTGATTATTATATTGGTATGTAGGTGTACAGAAATTCGACCTATGCCGTTTATATACATTCTGTTGTAGAATGGGACACGTAACATAAATAATATCATATTTACTTAATACTCGAATATATGCAATTCGTTTACATGCGTGCATTAATTTGTACATATATGTGTTGATTTGTTTTATGCTTATGCGGAGGCCCATACATACATGTAGTGTGTCCCTTGAGTGCTGTTATTAAAAATTTTAAGCCTTTTTAATTGAGTTGATTTTATAAAATTTATAATACTATGTTTGCGGAACCCTTTCAGGTACAAACAGTTGTGCACACATCTATGTATATATAAATATATTTACACATACATATATATATATATATATATATATATATATATATATATATATATATATATATTTATACATACATATATGTATGTGTAAATATATTTAGCTTTATTTTCGGTTGCTGCAAATTATACGTTTTAATGAAATATATATATATATATGCATATGTGTGTAAGTGTACATATGGGGATGTATATGCGTGCAAGTAATTGCGGTGTCGTTAACAAAACTTTTGTGGCATTTTCGTGTGCAATTTTTGTATGTTTTGCACAGGGCTTTTACGGGGCCGTGAGTGTGTTTGTGGGTGTGTGCGCCTTTGCGCAAACAAAAAAAAGAAAAAATGAAAATGAAAATGATATCTGAAGATAGCTTTAAACATTTAAACTCTGAATGAATTTCATTTAATTATTTGAATAATTGCTTGTTTTTATAGCAAACGTGTGCTTAATTGCTAAAGCATCGGAGTTTACAAGTGTGACTGACTAATTTAGTATTATTCATGTAACATTGAAAATTTGTGAAAATCATATTTTCTATATTTGCAAACACTGTAACATTCTTGACTATAGTTCGTTTTTTTATTCATTTTGTTATTAATCCGCGCGTAAGTTCCCCCCAGTTCTTACAACCGCAAATCAAGTGTTATATGTAACGTATAAGCAAGAGGTTTTTAAAACTTAAAAATCTTTGAAAAAATGAAAAATTTTACTTTTTCTCTTTGTACAATTCGACGCACAAAATACTTAATGTGAAGATATCTTATGATCGATTATTTTAGAAAAAGTGAATGGGAATGAGGGAAAATAATTTATTTAAAATATTGTACGTCGCTGCCAGCTATGTGTTTTTACTATCCGTCATAAGGGAAATGGGAGAGTTTTTTTTAAGCGCTCAGGAAGGCAAGAAGACATTGTTCGGAGTAGTTGGGTTAATTAACGAGTGAAAACACTATAGTGGAACTCACTACCCTATTTCGCGGAATACAGTTCTTCACATACACAAGTCTCTTATTTCAAAATAGGATGTTAGAAAGGAAGTGGTCGAAAAAGCCATTTTCAGTAGTGCTCGTTCGTGAGTCAAAACATGTCGATATAGAAAATTTCACCAAAATATCTACGAAATTGCGACCTATACGCTTAACACAGCCAGACGCTTAAGTTCAAAAAGAGTGCGGGACGCCGCCTGAAATCGACTATAGTTCTTAATCCCACGAAAAGAAGATCGTGTAGTATGGCTCATTGATGTTTTCAAGTGTTCTCTGTGCATTCTGGCGGCGGAGGCGTAACAGCTTTTGCAAGGAATTCTACATTACATATGTAATATCTCTAAGCTTTTCAAGAAGATTGATTCATAACGAAAAGGCTTAATCTCATGGTGTTCGGACGGTAACAGAGAATGTGCTACTCACCTCGCCTTTATGGGCACTAGACGGGTACAGTTATGTAGCAATGTCTTCTCCTCTGGTGGGGGAAAGGGCTATTTAACAATTATGCCATGCACTCAGCAAGCACTCTTCTCATAGTTTTCGATCAACCGCTTGTCAAGGAAGATCTAAGAAAGGATCAATTGTTCAGAGATAGAAAATTATTCTTTTGTTCGATCAGCGTGATAACGGCAATCGTTAAACCCACAGTATAAATATGCACATAAAAAAAACATAGTCATTATTATAAAAAGTTTTTTCAAATCTTAACTTATTTACGCAGCTCATTATAGGAATCTCGCAATGATTAAACCGCGTAACATTTTTTCACTACTCCATCTATGATGTTTGTAGATTTTAAAATTATTTTCTTATTTTTAATTTTTAAATTTTAATTGTTTCAGATGCCGACCTATCGAATAACGAACTGGCATTTGATTAAACAGTAAAATCGATTCAATCCGAAAAATGTTAAAAAAACGACCAGCGTTCATATGATCCCATATGCTACGAATAGGACTAAACTGAGGTGCATATGAAATGATTGCATAGCATCAATATGACTCTTAGTAATTATCGAAAGACGTGAAAATGCCCACACAGTAATTCACACACTCGCTCATACATGCATTCATTTCCCCAATGAGTAGAGCAAAAAGTGTATTGAAGACTTTAATAATAATCTACGTATGTGTGACAGCATCAACATGTTGTAATTATTATTGAAAAGTAACAATAATAACATTTAATAATAAGGATGATAATAGTAAACAATATAAAGCAGCCATAATATAATTTTCTTTGCTTGGTGCCACTTGATGTTTGTAAGAGTCAATAGAGCTAAATAAATCTATGGGGAGAAAAAGGCATGGACGACAGCTTAACAATATCAATGACGCCAGCAACAAGTTGATTTTCTCGTCGCAAGTTAAGTTCTCACTTGATAAATCGATTATAATAACCATATTAACATTGCAAAAAAAAACAAAAACAAAAGGCGAAAAGGCGAAAAGGGCAAAAGAGGAAAATGTGAAATATATATAGGAACTATAAACTTCAATATATATATATATATATATATGTGTATATACATATATAAAAGCCATTAGCCATTTCAGAAATACAGTCATTTTTATACAAGTTTGCACCAAGTGACGCGTGTCATAGTGACCAGCAATAAATAGCAAGTGTTAATTATTGCCTTGTTTTTACTGAGTGGGAGTAAGTAAAGTATTTGTGAAGTAAAATTAATGGCAGCAGCAACTGTAACAACCAACTTGGTTGACTTTACTACTACTAATACTACTACTGTCACCGGCACTTCTACTGCTGCAGCTGCTTCTAGTAGTGGTGGTAGTAGCAGCAGTAGTAGTAGTAGCAGTAGTAGTAGTAGTAGTAGTAATAGTAGTAGTAATAGTAATAGTAATAATATAAAAGCCACTCCAGGGAGCTCGGTTGTGTATACAAAGCATATTGCTGATGCCAGTCTTGCAAAAACTACAGGCGGTCTGTGCCTGACATCATCAGTAAAGGCAGCGGATGAAATTTCCGATTCATATGATGAATTCATTTCGGCACAAAAACGGGCTTATATTACGCAGATAAAACAAATTGACAATAAAGCATGCAATGCTTCAAATTTGCCTGTGGCAACGCTTGGAAATGAAATGCCATCGCAACTTATCGATAATAGTACACAAACGGAAGAACTAGCGAATTGCGATTTGACTAAAGATAATTTAGCAGTTACTAGCGATTTTATACGAGAAAGTTTGGATGAAAATTCTGCAACAATTTTCAGAAATTCTTTAAAATTATCTTTAGTTAAAGATACAACTGAAAATTTAATGAGCTGCGATGATAAAAGACTTAAGAAATTAAAATCTAATAAAAATCGTAAAAAAAAGTCTCAAAAAATTTCAAACGCATCGAAAATGCAATTAAACGATTGCGATAATCAAACGATAACAAATAACGATTATCATGATTCTTCCATAAAAACGTTGACTGAAACTAACCCATTAACCATGAGTGCAATTAATACAAATGAAAATATGAAAAATATTAATTTATCGATAACTAACAAAACTCGTTGTTATAATCATGAAATTTTAGAGAAATCATTACAGTATCATAGCTTATCACGAAAAACCTATTATGATGATACCAAAAATGATAGCTTATCCGTAACAAATTGTAACGATGAGAAAATGTTCGAAGAAACGCGTGTCGAACATAATGAATTAAGTAATCGGGTACAAGCAGTGAAAAATTCCAAAAATTCCATTAAAACTAAATCAAGTAAAAATTCAAAATTCAAAAGCATTTCGAAAGAGATTCAAAAAAATAGTGATAATTTAGTGATAACTGAGAAGAGTAGTGAAAATAATTGCGAAAATGAGCAGATATCTGATGCAAGTACACAAAAATCAAAAATAAACCATAAAATAAAATTATCGGAAAGTGTTAAGACGGAATGTGAAAGCATGCAAAATGCTGAAGCGAATAGAGTGCATACAGAGGTGAAAGAGTGCAAAGAAATTTCTAAAGTGTCAAAAGCAGATCTTGCTAAAAATATCTTATCACCCGTAGGCAACGATGTCCAAAATCCTAGCTTAGTAATAACCAGAAAACGTTCCTTAGAAAAATTGAATTTAAAGGAAAACAATTCTGATCCGTCAGTAGTTGATAGTGAGACGCAGATTCCGTCAGTTAATTTTGAACAATCGAATGATGTAATTAAAGAGAATTCAAACGATATTCTGTGCCATGATAATTGTTTGTGTACGCAGAAAATTCAAGTCGCAGACAATTTATCGAATTTGACAAACGGTTTTAATATTGATAGCTTGCATGATTTTGTCGATGCGAATTGCGTTCGGGTAGACAATGAGAATGGTGATGGTGATGATGATGATGATGGTGATCATGAAGATGATGACTTACCAAATTATTCGGGAGATTATGTTTACGAAGAACGTATTATCGATTATGAAAATTTACGAATTATCGAACATGTTATCGATTCTAATTATCAAGAAAAAGGTAAAGAGTCGAAGAAAGAATCCGTAACGAAACTTAAGACTGCTAAAAGTATAAACAAAAATTTTAAATATGAAAACGAAAATAAAGCAAAAGCTGCGAAAGACAATAATTTAGTTGGGAGGAAAATAATTGTTGTCGGTGCAGGTGTCGAAAATCAAAATAATTCTAAACTCGAATCAATCCTCAGAAACGATGATAATAATAATAATAATAATAATAATAATAATAATAATAATAAACCGCAAAGTTCCATTTTGTACAAAAACCCTTCGTTAAATTTTTCTTGTTCCGACTTGGTGGCCTTTATTGGAGAGAGCTATAAATTTATCGATAATCCTCAGTTGTTTTACGATAAGGATAACGCGGACGTTCACACCGTCGAAAATAATTCCAATTGTGACAAACCGCCTATTGAAACGCGACCTTTAACAAGTTCCCCTTTTAAGCGTACGAAACGTTCCTTAAACGCGAGTAATCAATTTACCGGCCATCGTTCGGTAGACGATAACAATAATACGCGTCGATTTTCCGGTTTAACAGCCGCTGAACGTTTACTGCAAAGTCTGAATTGCGATAATGTAAGAGATCATCGTTTAATAACGCAAGAAAAATCAAAATTATCGCCCACTCTAATAGCATTAAAATCGAAATTAACACCTTTGGCACCGCCATTTCAACCGGCAGCAGTTAAAGCAAAGTTATCGGCCGCAATTGCAGCCACAAACACAGATAATGCGGTTGCAGTGGTTACCTCAAACACTTGTACGTCTTCGTCGTCGACCTCCTTAACAAACAATGCCTTGTATTCGGTTGAGCAAACTATGGTGTATTATCGACAACAACATCATCATTCTCAGCAGCAGAAAAAGTATTCGCCATCTCAGCAGCAACAATTACCAGTTCAACCTCAAAGCTGTCATACCTTGAGCACTGTGACGTCAGTAGCCCAGCAACAGCAACAGCAACAGGTGTCGCCATCACAAACGACACAGCAACAAAAATTATTCGTAACACCTCATCAACAGCATTGTACGCAACATATTTTGGCCATGAGTCAGGGCATACCTCACATACACATACAGTCCGCTATAACTAACGGTAATAACGGTAATAATAGTGATATGACGACAAATCAGCCCCATACTCATTTTGTACCGGTGCAACTAATTCCGACGGCGGGTGGTCTGCCGTCTTGGCAACCGGTAGACGCGCCACCCATTTATATGGATGCCAATGGGGAGTTGCGTACATTTTGCCCAGCGCATGGGCCACCAGCCACGGCTGTCGCTGTTGGCCATATGACGCCTGTAACAAGTCAAACACCAGCTTGCGTTGCTACCACTTTATTACAGCAGGCTAGCAATCATGCACCAATAAATTCTAACTACGTTACACCAAACGTTCATTATCATCATCCAGCTCAACTTCATCATCAACAGTCTAGTTTGGCGGCAAATTTGGGTACAGATACCAATACTTCGGGCATCACTTTAGCTGTTCCTAATTCCGCGAATTCGAGCTTCTCTTCATTACGCATGAAAACACCCCAAACACTCGCTTTAGCTAGCAGCGGCAATAATTGCCTTATGAACACGACAAACTATTGCCCAACATCCCCAACAGTAGGCAACGCAACGTCAAGTGTAGCGGCAGCATCGGCATCACCATCTTCATTATCAAATTTATCGAGTTCTGGTGCGTCTCGTGTTCTTGTACAATTGGATGCTGCTGCTGCTGCAGCTGGCATTTCATTGCCTTTGCAACTGGCTGGCAAACGCAAACTATTTCGAGGTGAGTGTACGCTTTATTGCATTTGGTTTTTTTCTCTTCTCCTCTTTTTTTTTTTCTCCTTTTGCTTTTCTTATGCTGTTTAATACACAGCTGCTGCTTATCATCCTTCGTCTCTATGGACAACCAAACAATGTTCGTTTAATATGAAATTGAAAGAGTTGTTCAAACATGCGGTTTTTTCAACTTTAATTTAATTTTGCAATTTAAGGCGATCTCTTCTCGGTCGCTTTCCCTTACAATAAGGCCACGCCATACCGTACTTCTATAGTACACTTGGTTTATGTGTGTGTGTATAGTTTAGCTATAAAAAAAAAATACAAAGTAAGTCAACGGCGTCCGAGCAAATGCCGCCATCTTGACCGTATCCTGCTGCGTATGCAGATGTCGCCTTTTTCTCTGGCTTGCTTTCTTAAATCATTCTTTTAGATTTTCATTCACTTTATCACAAATACATACACAGACGATTTAGTAGCTCTGTGTGGTTAAATTGTATT
The DNA here is from genome assembly GCA_000688715.1 of Glossina pallidipes. NCBI lineage: Eukaryota > Metazoa > Arthropoda > Insecta > Diptera > Glossinidae > Glossina > Glossina pallidipes. The sequence continues at coordinate 1,571,196 of KK499808.1, forward strand.
TACTATAAAATTCGTTTGCTTTCTAACATTGTGGCATTTATGTGCTCGTACGGTAGTCTGTTAACTTCTATGCATAATACGTATTTCTCGATAAACATTGCGCTCCAATACATGCTCGGACATGTACGTAACGTGTCCATAAATAGATTACGAATAAATTACCACAAGTTGCAGTTCAAAGTTTACAAAACTTTGTTGACCTTTACTTAATTAAGCGATCAAATTTAATTTGCCTTTCAATTGGCGGCTGCGTCTTAATATGAAATTAATAAATAAAATCAGAAATGTACAGGTGTTACCTAAAGGTATAGATAATTATAATTCTAATATGAGCATAAAGTTACCTGCGAGGTAAGTCATTTAAATCAATAATCAATCGGCTTGAGTGGCCGAGTAGGCAACAATCTCGACTAGCAATTCAATGGTCGAGGGTTCAAATCTCAAGTGCGGTGCTTGGATGCTAGTGCTTTAAGACTTTAGTCTTAGAATTTATTCTCTGCCTATATTTATAATAATAATAATAATAATAAATTAATAATCAAAACTTTGTAGCCCGTTGACTATCCGATGCTCTGAACTACTATGCTCTAATAAAATGCTTCATTCGTCTTATTTTGCGAATTGTCTGATCTATCTGCTATTATTATCTGCTATTATATTAAAGGTATTAAGCTTTGAATGTTCCTTAATAGACTTCTAGTCTAAGCGACATCACATAGGTATCACAAAGCACACTATGCGGGACTTAACAGCTTAACGCAATAAAGTGATGTTGGAACTTTTTCTTACGACTGTTTCTGCGGAATACCAAAATTATGGTAAAACCAAAGCAACCATAGTAAGAAGTGTTTTCTTTTATGACTGGTGACTGGCCTAAGCCATATTCGAAGTATATGGGTTGGGCTTTAGAGTCATCAATCTCAATACAATGAAAAGATGAAGCATTCTTTTCCAATTTGCACTTGACATCTAATACATTTTTAATTATCGTTCGTTAGTATTCATTTCTATGGCAGTAAAACTATTACTGTGAAATTTATTTTATCTTTACTTTGATGAGATAACCTCGGGCTATGTGCAATAATGATTATTAAGCATTTACTCTGCGTTTGATTTACTTTTTTTGCTGCGATTCACATTACAATATAGAATTAGAGCTTGGAATAAAAAAATTGAAGAAAAATTGTTATCTTCTAATTGCCCGTCACTGAAGGATATCCATTTTGTCAAAACGCTTGTAACAATGCGAAGGAAGCTTCAAGAACCCATCAAAGTATACATATTCTTAATCAGCATTAAATCGATTTAAGCGTGTTCGCCTGCACCTCTATTGGTTTGTCCGTCTGTAATGTCTATGATAAACATTTCCTTGGTCGCGAAAATGGAGCTATCGGCTTTAAATTACACAGAAATATTGAAAGTTCTTGCACGTAAGTTGATATTGAAAATGGGACGAATTGTTGAAATCACCTGCCCATAGGAAAGCATAAACTGACCGCAAATCTGTTTGCCTTATGAAAGAAAGAAGACTTTACTTAATGGAGGAACGTACTATTCATGAAAGAAAATTGAAAAAATCGTCCAGATCCATGTAGAGCTGAAAGAGAACAAGTTTGCTTTTTCCATTTAATACTCATAAGGTAACCAACACAGAATGTTGAAAATTATTCTGTACATTCTTCACATGAAAATATAAACTGTCGGTCGAAAATTGTGTGTAAAAGTTGGTGTAACCACCATGTGTTAACACGCGTGTCGTCTTCAGCATATTCAACGTTGGTTGTAGGATCAAATATGAAGGATTTATTATTTCTTAGCAGCATAAGCAATTGGGTAGGAGTAGAATGCGACAAACTATGTGTGTTAATTTTAAATTAAACTCGCGGATTTGGCGGATTAATTTTTTATTTACATTTCTGTCGGTACGGGTACCACATAAAACGATTTGAAGTGTAGATACGAATGGAGGATTATTTCTTGCCCATAATTCGCAACAGACAAACGCCATAAATTTGCATTTTTATTCTACACGAATAGAAAATATCACCCACACTCGCGCAATATTTTAATACAAAAGATTATCCGGTGTCGAATATAACTTTCTCTCGAATTTATTCTGAATACAAAATGTTGTGAAAATTCTGACACTTTTTTTTTTGTTATGTGAATAAACCTCTCTTTTCAAAGATTACTTCAAAATACTTTGCTGAAATTGTTACCCTTTGTTAAATAGACATTTTTCCCATGTTTCCAACAAAAATTTCAATGCCGTGCAATGGCAACTCACCTTTTGAGAACCTACTTTTCGGCCCTTGTCTCTTTAAGAATGGAGATGCAGCTCGGCTAGACAATAGCCACTGGCTTGTTGTACCAGTACCAGAATTGCTAATGAAGATAGCGAAGGTGATAATACATTCCACTGCAGTGCTGCTTTTGTTCCCTGGATGTGGTTTTTAATGTTTTCTAAACAAAAAGTTAAAGCTTTTTTATATTGCAACCGTTTTTCCTTAAATGATTCGCGCAATTACATCAGTTGTTACTGTTGATAGCGTTCCTTATCGTTGGTTTCCTTACAGCAGCTTATACCAAATTATGCCCAACCAGTATCCCCAAATGGGAATACTAAACATATTTGCCTTCGTGAGGGATGTTAATAATTGCCATGACCAACCTTCAGTTACCTTCGAATAAATTCTTCTTCTTTTTCTTCTTCTTCTTATCATTATTATAATTAATTTAGGCAGAGAAATAAATTCAAAGACTAAAGTCTAAAAGCAGTAGCATTTAAGGCTATCGACTTGGATTTAAACCCATTACCATTGAGTTGCTAGTCGAGATTCTTTGCCTGTTCGGCCATTCAGGCCGATATATATCTTACATGATTCATAAATTGAAGTGAATTTCTTCACTATTATCGGTTGCCAAGCTTTTGTATTTTTGTAACGGGTCAGGAGCTCACTTCCAACTCGGACTCATAGAACCCGCGGGGATGTTTGCACCCTTCTACTTTTCCATTTTTTTCTTTTAATTTTTTCTTAATTTTTTTTCTCTGTACTTTGAAAAACTTTCTTTCTAATGCTGAGCATTGGATTCATTTTCATGAGCCAATCAAATTCGTTTGTTAATTTGTTTTAGCTGAATTCTACAAGTAGATAAATGGGTAAACATATGTGTATGTGCGTGTGGGTGTGTGTACGAGCGCATACGTTGTTTTTACGTTAACTTATTGGGTAATTTAGGAAAAAAAAAGATGACGGCACAACAACGCTCCCCATAATCCCAAGAGCCGCTATTTTCCATCTAAATCAAACAAGTAAGAAAATTATATTCGCTTGTGACCAAATCTTTTATACCCATTACCGTAAGGGTGTGAAGTTATATTTAAATATAACTAGCAAAGACACAAACCAAA
>KK499808.1:1577107-1587385 GCA_000688715.1 Glossina pallidipes
TTTTTTTATAATATTTAAGAAAAAAATCCTGAAAAAGTGTTATTTTAACTAAATTTTGCTTTAAATCTCTCCGAGACTCCATTTAACAAAGCTCTGTTAACGGCTTAACAGAGCTCTGTTAACACTTTTTGGTTTGTGTCTTTGCTAGTTATATTTAAATATAACTTCACACCCTTCATTACCGTAATCCTAAAAAAAGGAAAATAACTATATTTTCATGCTATACAATATTGGATGGGCGCGGCTAATTTTTTCTGTAGATATGATGAATTTTTGTAGACCTATCTGCTGTAGTTGATGAGCAAAAAACCAATTTTTTATTCCTTCTGAAAAAGAGATATGTTCTTGGCCTACGTGATAGTGTGAACGTGTGCTCCGAGACATATAGAACCTTCGTGCAAGAATTTGAAATTTATCAGTCAAATGTGAAATTGTAGCTTAATTTTTTTTTACACAGACGGACGGAGGTACATAAATTCAGAATTTGATGCTGATCAAGAATATATATGCTTTGCGAGGTGTCTGAAGCTTCCCTATGGCCGTTGCAGACGTTTTGACAAAATGAATATACCTCCCATTTGTAAAGTGATGCCTATTAAAACGCACAGTGAAATATGAAACTTAAGAGCACTACTCGTGCTTACTTGCTTTTCAATTAAACTGTGGATCTTCCTAAAAGTCCTCAGTTCATTTCTGCTTAAGTACTCTCCTTCGGATTAAAAATTTCGAATCAACTCAATTGAATCGTAATGAAAAAAAGCTTGAACACAAAAATAGAAAATTTTCAATTGCGATTTATTTTCCCTAAACTATAGTACAGCGAACATGAATCCAAATGATATGGAGAGAAGACTTTCGATATTGAAAATCATTGTTGCTTTCAAGCTATGGTGGTTTTAAATGAAGCAATTTTAAGTACGCATTAATCATTACCGGCGAATGTAAGCTGGTGCGCAAAACCGAAAACGAATTCGAGCTAATGAAATTGCGCTACCAGCCCTCAGTTCGCTTATGCATGAACTGAATTTTTGTTGACGTTTACTTAACACAAGGAATTCATTAAAAATTGAAGATGCAAAACGTTGAAGAAATGAAAGGAAGAAGAGGTAAATAACCAGAGTAATTATCGAGTTGGATAGAGTTGACGAAATTATTTGCGCTTATTAACAGAAACTACGCAATCCAAACCTGCCGCATATAGATTAAAGCAGTACTTTGTACGAATTTCCCTCATAAAATACTACAAGTGGTTTACTTCTGCCTTATAAAGGCTTCAATTTTTAAGATACTCATAGGTCAAAATTTTCCGGGTTCTCTATTAAACTACGCCAAAATATTATATCTGATTGATTTTGTGCTGGATTTTTTGAAAGACGTGCGATAGACGCTTCTCAAGCGTTTTAAAAAGTCTGCAAAAAGAAAAGTCTATCTTAAGTATCAAAAGGTGTGCATGTAAAAACTTAATCTAATCACAAGTAACTTAATTACCACAGATAAGATATAACGGCAGACTTAAGTGCCACAGACAAGAGAAATAAGTGCCAATTTTGGATTTTGTATTCCGTTGGGTCATTTAGAATTTGTAAAAGTGTTAAGTCATCTTAAGCACACTTAGCTAAAATACATTTCCTTTATCAAGTACCTGATGAATGTTTATCAGTGTTACGTACGGCGTAAAAGACTGCGCACATCATCTTCTTTCCGCGATTCGTATAAGAGAAATGAATACTCAACGCCATCTTTCTGAGTGTTAACGAAACTGTGATTACATTTTGGCTAACCTTGATTCGCGAAGTAGATGAAGTAAATGAGAGAAAAAAAGTCACTTAAACTTCATTTATAGTCGTCTCTTATTAAAACGAGCAGTTAAAGACTTCATTGTAAAATTGCCGCATATTAAAGCGATACTACTTCTATTACCTACACAGGTGCAATATGAAATCGTTTATAGTGTTACATAACAAATCTGCGACGCCACGCAACTTGCCTGCATTATATTTATATCCTCACTAATACTATTTGCTTTTCATTGATTTAACAAAAAAAAAAAGAAAAAAGAATGAATAAAAGGAGGAAAAAAAAAACGCAATGGCATTGAAAGCATCGATGACATTGATAATACCAGTGTTAATGCTACTGTATAGTGTATAACAGCTAATTGAAAGGTTTATTACTAAATGGTTTAAATGTATGAAAAAAAAAAATTTTTTTTTAAATTCCATTAAGTAATAATTTGTTGGATTTTTTTCAAGCAGATTTAATTCGTTTTTGAATGAAAATTTTAATGCTTTACACTTAAAATGGAAATATTTTATGTACCACAAAAATCATATATTCATTAAAAGGATTTGAGAGTTTGTTAGAGAATATTTCGATATATAGTATGATAGAAAAGATGATTATAAGGCGAAGGGGGGGAGGGGGGCATTTTAAATCGTCCAAAGGTTGACTTTTCAAGGAAAGCCGAAAGCCTTTGAACGCACTCGCCAGGTGTAAAGAGTAAGGGGAGTTAAAAAAAATGTTAAATGCAATCCCGCCATGCCCGTTGAAGTGCCGTAACTCGCTATGTCAATGGTGTAGAGCGCGAGCTGCTTCCTGACAACGCGAGACTCTTCTTGGGGAAACCAAGGAGGGTAGCGGAAAACACTTCCTCTTGTCCAAGAAGACTTCTTTTTTATATGGTCGTAATACTACGGAGACGAGAAGACTAGCATGATTTAAGTACTACGGACTGAAGACGTAGTAGCCGGCCTAAGAGCAAACTGTCGGTATATTAAATCAGGTTGTAATCCGCGATGTATTGAAGATTCAAAGGCTAGAGTAGCAAGTACTGCCTAAAGTGTTTGACTTCCGCTTCGAATAAAACGTCTGGACTCTTTTCTAAGAGTGAGGAAGGGAGCTTTGGGGAGCTTTGTGGGGGCTATGGTCTTTAAAGTTAGAAGTACTGAAGCGATCACATCTTATCTGCTAAAGGATGAAATGGTCTACACACATGAGTTTGTTCTGGCACCTGATAAGCAATCAAAATTAGTGACAATTGTGCTTAGTTCTCGAGGCTTTTTATTTAGCTCGTGCTCCATAAGGCATTATAGAATTGAGTGTAGGCGGCAGGCTTCTATGTTAAACACTCAAGACATTTGTATGATGCAAACATCGCGGTTTATAAATAAAATGGAAAAAGCTTCAATATTCAAACTTAACTTTTAAATTCCTTTCTCACTTCCTTCTTATGTAAGACTGTATTACGTTTGTGTGGATAGAAGCAATACACAAAAGGACTTGAGATAGATTCATCTTTCACCTTTTGCTTTGCCAATCGATCTAAGCTTGTCTGTCCGTCTGTCCACATTTTCCTTTTGTTTCTGAGATATTTCGATAAAATTTTATACACTGAAATGTTTTGCCACAAGGATAAGCGCTGTTACAAATGGTTGCAGATGGACCACTTCCCATAGAAAGCCTTATTGTTAGAAGTCATTGTATGAATAACTGTAGGGTGATATAGAGTATTTAATGGTAGACCGCGGTCCACGAGCGTTTTTATAATTTGAATTTAAGAAATGTCTATTTATAGGAATACTCTGTTTCTATTATCCCTTATCGTGAGGAATAGTAATTGATAGCTTAAAGTATTCACAATAACTAGTAAATAATCGTTCACTGATTGACTTCTTTTCAATCGATTCTTCTTGCAACAGCATTGAACACCTTTGGGAAGCAGCTTAAATGAGTTAACCGGCTATACTTTTTGGCCAAGCGCTTCACTTCGAATTCGCATCATATGTCCTTCAGCAAGTTCTAGAGATTAACATTGTGTGCATTTGTCTGTGCTTAAAGCCTACAAACAAACTGAGACGAAAACTTACCCATTTCATGCAAGTGTTGTTTCCACTTCCTTTCCTTCAGTTAGCAATGCCTATCAAAGATTCCTACAATAAATACCTTCTTGTAATATTGTAAGGGTTAGGATCTTTGCCTTTATGCATATGGGTTTCGTTTGTTTAAGGAATGCTCATGGTTTGGAATATTGAAACACTATACCTTTTCAGAGGTGGTATATGTAGCTTAAATAGACTTGGTTCACACACAAAGTACAAAACGGAAAATTTGTAACAAATATTAGATAATAGCTCCCTACAAATATTAACAAGGATCATAAATACATTCCGCTCACAAATGTGTTTAATTAAATCGTAAACAAACTCTCGATAAGCAAAAGGCAATAGTTTACCATTTGTAAAAAATGTTGACCTAAAGCGTAAAAATTTCCGATGACCGTCGAAAAGGTAAATATAAAACAACACTTCACAGTCGAATTGTATAAAAACTAGGACCCTATTTACGTACTATTCTGTACCCTGATCCGTTGTAGCGGATTTTCGAATTAAACAGTACCTCTAAGGTGCGGGGAAGAGTGCCTTTAAGTGGCATCGAGTTTTCATACTCAGTGAACGTTTTTAACGAGGATTGTCATTCCGTGTATGGAACGACGGCACCAACGTTAACCTTAAAAGTATTCCGATTGTTTTAATAAACAAAACAATTTTACGACATTAAAAATTCAATGAAATTATTACAATTGTGGGATATAATGAAATAATTTATTTAAATTCACCGACATTCGCTTTTATTATTCACATTCATTAAACGATTTTCAATATATTCTAATATATAATTACTTTTTAACATTTCTATGCATGCACACAAACTGTTTATGTTTTTAGTATAGAAAATTCATTTTTTATATATCAGAAAAAACAAAAACTTACTAGTTGTCCGGACGGAATGATTGTTGGTTCCTTTTATTACGGCTTGCGATGCAGGATTCACTTCTTTTTCATTATAAGATTCTTTGCCATTATCTCATGGCGGATGGATTCTCACCCATTGTATCATGATATGTTTAGTCATCTTTGCCATTTAAACTGCTTTTAATTATGTATGATTAAGAAAGTGATGTCGCAGTGGCAATTTGGGATGCGTTTCCCAAAGGTATATTGTTTGGTGCATGTGAACTCATGCATTTTCTATATTTAATCGCATTTTTACATTTATTTGAGAGCTTTTCTGGATTATGTTGCGCAGGTTGAAATATTGAATTTAACTCTAAAAGGATTACGGGGCAATCAAAAGGAAGATCATGTAATAAAAAAAATCTCGAAGCTTGGTCCCTTCTTATATATATATAAAATATATGTGCAATATATATATATATATACCTATGTTATTCTTTCCTTCTTTTCTTTTTTTCTTACCACGGCGAAGTGAATCAAATCGAAGACTTTATTTACATCTCTTGGTAAGCAGGTTGGTTGACCATATAAAACAACATCGAAGTTATTTTGAAAGTTCTCTCCTCTTAAACCGGCATTCTACGATATTTCGGGAAAGTGAATACCGTACGTTGGTAATTATTAGATGGTTTTCCCCTTTTTTTTAAAACCCTTTAACTTGCTTTTCTGCCAGCTTCCAATTAAAGTTTCGGGAACATTTTGCCTTTTTAGCTACGATGATAACGCAGTGTGAAGAAGAAAACATTGCTCTCTATTCAGAATGTCGGCTCTCACAAGGATTATCAAATCGGAAGCTGCCTGTCGACATTTCGGCCACTTTCGAGCTAGCTGTGATGACAACACAATATAATACAAACCTACGGTATATTCAGAATGACGGCCGCTACAAAGTGACGGATAATATTGTTTTTAACAATCCCTTCTATCTGGGTATAAAATAAAAGGCCTTGAAGAGTACCACGAACAAGCTAGGAGGGTTAATTCTAAATTAAGTCTCACGGCGACGCGGTGGATTCATTTCGTCTTAGCCATTTCGTCGATATGGGTGTCAAATAAAAAAGCTTGGAGAATCCGAATTGTGATACCCTAAAATGTGCAAAATAAGTTATATACAAGGATTTTCTTCGAGTAGCTGTTATTTAAGTGACCTAAAGGGTCGAATATATCCCCACCGTTTTTGAGTGACTATAGATGAAAGATTGGGGCGCGCCTTAAACTTTTATGAACAGTCACATACAAGTGACTGGGATAAAGTTTATTTTCGACCATTTAAAACCGTTAAATAAAAGCTTATTTCAAGAAAAATGTAATAATGTATTGTAAAATACTTGGAAAGTCTGAAAAGTTGAACTCGTCTTATAATGACTACGTGGAATTTCGTTCTCCTTGTTTGTTCATTTGTTGTCATTAAGTAACGATTAAATGAAAACATCGTCGCCTTTGGTTTTTCTCGTAATTAAACGGAATGAATTTAAAAAAAACATAATTTCGAGGAAAGTAATATAATATATGATAAAATCTTCAAAGATCGATAAAAAACCAGGAGAAAAGTTAAAAAAACTCATTAAGAAGAAAACTGTTTAAAACGCAACTTGAACGCAATTAACATTTTTGACTCAGCTTTAAAATTTACTTGTGTTTATGCCTACCTTGAGTGCATCAAATTTTTTCAGTAACGGTTTGGTTTTCCGTGAGAGAGAGAGAGAGAGGAAGAGAGAGAGAAGAAGAGAGAGAGAAGGGAAGAATTCGAAAAGATTTCCTTTTCTTCTTCTTTTCTCAAGGCGTATGGAATTCAATATACCGTAAAAATTTTTGAAACCGTTAGACCATTCTCTCCATTTGCAGTTTTTCGGAAGTTTCTGTGTGAGACTGCCATGTATACGTCTGAGCCATTTTCTCACTTTTTGATAGGCGTCGAGGTCTATCTAATACCTGTTTATTTGTTTCCCACGAAACTTCGGGTTAACCACGGTTAACACGAGACTCGTCGAAGGGCCGTACCCAGCAGTCAGGCAAGAAGGCATTCATTCCGGCAATTTAGTGGGAAGTGTATCGTCATACGAGTGGCGGTCCTATTTTGGGCAGACTCACAATTTCATGACTTGTCGTCCTTCAGACTTACGCCGCGTCGTACAGCTTTGGTTACACTAGTACACTATTCTTTCTCGAGGAAATAAGAGAGAGCTATAAAAAGACATTTATAGGGAGCGCCACGAAAACATAGGATTTCGGTAAGTCTACGATTCTCCGAAGCTTTGCATAGTTTTGTTCCCCTCTCTCCGTTTACAGGTGGAGTTGACAAATTATTCAAAATTATTCTGGATAGGTATGCTTATTGGGCTATTGTCCAGAAAATCAAATCAATCTTGGCGAGTTGTCTCAAACTGTTAATAATTACATCATCTAAGTCTTAATGCGTATCTAAGTCGGAAAGTTTATATTCAATGTTAGAAAAATGTTCGCGAAGCCCTTTCGGAATTGAATGTTCATTTACAGTACGCCTAAAAAAATATTTAATGCAATCTAATGAAACGTGAGCATCGCTCAAAGCAAATGTTGTTTGGCATGGCTTAAATCCGTGCACTCCATTTCCTTGCTTCGAACCATTTCCGCTAGAAACATTTTCGTAACCTAATCTGCTAATCAGGTTTTTAAAATAGACTTTTATATAGTCTTCTTCCACTAATTAAGGCAATGATTTTCAGACTGCGTCTTATAGATGAAGCATTTTTGTACATTTCTGCTTCAGAGACCCTATAGAACATATGTTGCATACTTGAAGATATTGACTTTAAATTTGGTAGAATCATTTGAGGTTTCTGCATGTAGGTTGGTATTGAAAATGGACAAAATTGGCCAGAGCACACGCACACGTAGTGAATCCTGGGCTTATCGCAACTCCGTTTTTCTAAGCAAAAATTTGTAAATTTCTTGTTCATTCATCATCATAATAATTATGAAAGATTTAATAGAAACTTTGTGCAAAAATGGAAAAACTACCCGACCAGCTAGCGGCCTTGTTTCGCAACCATTAACGCTAATAAACAAGTTTTAATTAACTAAAATTAATTATTTATAAAACGATTACTTAAAACGATTTTCTTAAAGCTATTAAAGTAGTCATCAAAAAAAAAAAAGAAAAAATCATAGATGGGCCCAAGTTTTTTTTTTCGATAGCTCAGTGCATGCAATCAGTGCAACCTGGCCGTAAAAAATCATGAGTTGATTTAGTTTGAACTTTCAATATCGATATTTAACGGAAACATCGACGACCAAATTTATTGGGTTCAATGAAAGTTTAGGAAAAACTTGATCTATGCTTCTGGACGTTAGAGAAGAAATGACATGACTATCGTTCGCTAGTGAGTATAAAATATTTAGGGATATTTGAAGCTTTTGCGAGTAATTCGATAAATGTTACATACTTTGCTTGCTGTTGGTCATTTGATATCAGTTTAGTTCATAATCGAATTCGATTAAAGAAATATCTTTTCTTTTTTTTTTTTTTTTTCTTATAAAAAACCGTTTATATCACATTACCAGTTATAACAAAAGAAGGAAAAAAGAATAGCAAACGAATTCAATTTATAGAGTCCACTGACTTTGAAATTATTTTTTTTCTTTTTTTTTTTTTATATTTCGGTTTTTGCTCTTTCTTATTTTTCGGAGGTTTTTATTGCATACTTTCCAGCTTCTGATTGCATTTGTCTCCGCCGCCGTTTATTCAACTTATCTTGCCGGTTATAGTAGGACAATAAAAATCGTTTTATGGTCAAATTGAAATTTTTTAGTCTTCTATTCGATTTCGATTTCTTTCTTTTTCCCTTTTTTTTTTTTTTTTTTTTTGTTTCATTCACTTATTGTATGTGCTTGGAATGATTTTATTTTATTACTTTTGTTGTTGCCGCTGATAGTTTTGTATGACAAGATTTTGCCAAAAAAAAAAAAAAAACAAGAAAAAACAAGAAAAAACGAAAACAGAAAAAGAATTGAAGAGAATTTGTTCGTTTAAGTATCGTGTTTGTTGCTTCACATACAAATAACGACAGCAACAACGATGAATAACACTTTAAAACATTTTAAGGCTGGATTTGTACTTTGCTGTTGTCTTTGCCATTGTCGTTGCTGCTGTTGCCGCTGTGCATGATGATACATATGTACATAAGGTTACAGTTATTATAACGCGACGGTCGAGGATAAGAGGGAACCATGTCTACAGATTTATCTCAGTCTTATGGAAGGGGATGAATGCCTCTTTTTCGTTTTCGTAAAGTATAAACACATGGTTAAAAATGTATAAAATACACGCACAAACATAATGCACAGATTATATCGACATGTTCTACTACGCTACAATGTATATGTAATTGAATGTTGCCGTTAGTGTAAGTACTTCAGATTTAACTAAAACATGTATGCAACATTTGTGCGACAAACGGTTTTTTGGCCATTGTCATTGCTAAACACTCCAATGTTTGTTAAACTACAAAATATGTTATAAAGCAGCCAAGTATCTACAATATATATATATATGTTTCTATATATATATACATATATATATGTATGCATGCACGTATATAAGAATCCTTCACTACTGAAATTGGTTTACGACATGCTAAAAGCATTTTTTTGGCATTTTTTCTTTGTTTCTTAAAATAGAAAAAAAAAAAAAAATAGAAAAAAGTTGCCTCCACACATGCACCCTTATAATAGTGATGAAATCAAAAAACACACAGAAGAAATTAGTTTAATCCGAAACTTGTTTATACCCCACATAAGCCTCAATGTCCTTCATAAACATGCCAAGATTTACGATTGTACGGATTGAAGATACAACTTAGCGATGATTGCATTAATTTGTTCTGAACTTTACATCTTTGACAACATTAAGTGGCATTTCATATGTGCATTTTAGTATCCGAAACATGCATGGATGGAATGGATAAACATTAAAGTAAACAGCACAAAAGCAGAGAAGAGAGAAGTCGTGAAAAATAATAGAGTAGGGGGTGGGAAGAAAGAAAATGAGAGGAATAAAGACTTGAGAAAAAAGGCAAAGGAAGAAAATAAGAAACTAAAAATAAAGGAAAAAAGAAAAAAAGGAAAGGAAAGGAAAGAAAAAAAGGAAGAGAAAGGAAAGAAAATCGGAAAAAGGAAGACAAGAGATCGAAGGCAAGAGAAGACAGGTGGGAAGGAGAGAAGGGAAGACAAAAGAAAAAAAAAGAAGAGAAAAGAAAAGGGGTGAGAGAATAGAGGACACGAAAGAAAGAAAACAAAAGAAAGAAAAGAAAAAGAGAATAAAAGAAAAGGGAAGTAAAGAAGGGAAGAGAACGCAAGGCTAGATAACAGAGGAGAAGAGAAGAGCAAAAAAGAAAAGAAAGGAAAGATAAGATCAGAGAAGAGAAGAGAAGAGAAGAGAAGAGAAGAGAAGAGAAGAGAAGAGAAGAGAAGAGAAGAGAAGAGAAGAGAAGAGAAGAGAAGAGAA
>KK499808.1:1587425-1599008 GCA_000688715.1 Glossina pallidipes
AGAAGAGAAGAGAAGAGAAGAGAAGAGAAGAGAAGAGAAGAGAAGAGAAGAGAAGAGAAGAGAAGAGAAGAGAAGAGAAGAGAAGAGAAGAAACAGTAATAACAGGAGACAAGACAAAACAGGAGTGTTGGACAAACCAAAAGGGATGGGAAAAGATAACTCGGGCGGAGAAAAAGGTTGGAAGTAAAACATTGCATAAGGTTAAATGAGAAGGGAAAACATAAGAAAAACAAACAGAATAAATGAAAGGAAAAAGGCAAGAAGGCATAAGAAAAGATCCCAGACGCGAAGAGAAAAAGAGAAAATTTGGAAGCGTACTTAAGAGAAACTTTTACACAATATTTTATAAAATTTTCATTTCAAAATTTTGAAAAGTCGTCTGTTCAGGTATGGTCTTTGTAGAATCCTTAGGAAAAAGTATCCTCCCGATGAATAGAATAGCTTTGTCTGAAGATAAAAAACCAAATATTTTGTGTTAGTAAGTGAGCATAGCCCATCGTCGACCAAAGGATTTGAAAACAAATTGAAGTATGAATTTTTGACAGGGTTGTATTTGAAGGAACATGGTTTTCGGTAAAATCTAATATCCTGGATTACTTTTTGAACGAAATCAAAGATCAAAGAGGAAACCTTCGTTCAATTGCTGATCATTCTGATCCAGGAGAAGTGTACGTGTGCAGTTCTGATAAACCGTATTCGTAGACTTCACAAGCAGAGTTTTGGAAGAAAGGAAATTCAAGTTTAAAGTAGTTGTGGTAGCAGACAAAGTAACGGCAGTGGTACATGGACTAGTAGTAGAGGTTTCCCAACGTCCTCTCTTATAGGGTGTTACTCCGACTTAAACTTAAAACTTTGAAAAATTATTCTTGACATGCTATAATATTCAACAACACATTAAGATTACCACAGTTAGTAATAAATAAGAACATTGCTGTCTAAGGCTGGCCCAGGCCAATATTCCCATGCAGATTGTGAACGCTTCGTGCAAGCAATTTAATCGAAACTAAACTCCACTTTCTTGCCTGACCTTACTACGTTAAAATGCCTTTAATTTATTAAACCGATTAATTATTAACAAATAAAAATTTACAAAGACTCGCGTCATCAACCTTCTTGACGTGCGAACAAGGACAAACTTCTTGCCCTGTGGCACAACTTTAACACAAAAGCCATTTTTAAAGCAGATAAATAAATGATAAATAATACAATAAATAATTAAAAAACACTTATCGATAATTGGGGATGTAATTACAGCTGCGGCGGTAACAAACACTAACTATCGAACTTTCTATGATCCAATAGAGTTTCAAATTTAATCGACCAATACTGAGCACATGTCTAACTCTTGAGTATTTTTTTTTTTTGACTTCTCCGAAATCCTTGAAGAGCAAACCTTTTAAAGTCTTCAAACTCAAAGTGGTTTCTATTAAAGATCTTCTTGACAACAATAGCTTTAAACTTTTGCATATGTGTTTTTTTTTTTGCGTTTATTTCTTCTTTCCGGAGAAAAATTTAAAGATCATTTACCCGCATTTCAAAAACTAATGTATGAAAGTTAACCAAGAGACCGTACGTCTTATTTCAGCTTTTTAGCCATATTGTGGTTTTTTTGTAGCATAAACGACACTTTGCGAATTGGCAGAATGAGAAGACGGGATGTTTGCTCTGAATGGTTAAATAAAAACCGACCAAAATATCAACTTTCCTTCCAAGCGAAATACCAAAAGTAGTTGGAATTAATTTTCTTCTCTTTGTGCAGTACTTTACTTATTTACTTATTTTTGTTAAATAGATTTTTAATTAAAAAAGGTAGAAACTCCATAATGCACCATTTAATACCCTGCATCTCTTCGCTTATAAGAGTTATTCCGGACGAAAAATTTTGTGTAGCGTTCGTTCTTGGGCCAAAATACGTCGGTGTAACAAATTTGAGCAAAATATCTTAATAATTGCAACTTGTGGCTTGAACAGAAAAAAATAAGGTGGACAGACGAAGAGACAAGATTAGATAAACTCAGAAAGTGATTCCAAATCGATCAATATAACAAAAGGGTGAGTCTATCTCAAAATCTTGAGGCTTTCGTATACATCCCTACACACGCAATATACGCTTGAATGTGCGAGTGATGTAGGATATAACTAAATGGGCAAGTATTCTGGAGCAAAATTTACCCTTGCCACACATACGTCCATGCGTTTCCCACAAAACAACCAAGGAAAAATTCTTCAGCTTAGGCGTTGAAGCTTCCCCGCACGCGCTATATTCTCCAGGCCTGGCCTCTTCCGATTAGCGCTTATCCAGACCGATGCAAGTTGAAGATGTGCGAAAATGATTCGATGGCACCTCCATCCGCAAGGGCATCCATAAGTTACCCGACAAATGGCAAAACTTTACAGATAATGATGGTGCGATTATTAAGCCTCACAGTAATTATATGTTAAGTAAAGTTTAATTTTATCCAAAAAGGGAAGGAATTTATTTGTATACATATTAACATAAGATAGACAAACGTACACTCTACGATGCCACTAACATAACAAAATATATTAAGAGAACCTATGGATCAAATCAGCTTATTGCTTGAAATTAATCTGACGCCAGTTGCAAAAGGAAATTTGGAAGCATTTTTTATTGCTCCAAACAAAGTCCCATCCTCTCTTTTCATTCGTTTGGTGGTGCTCCAATGCGAACGGTCTTTGCATTTCAAACATTTAATAAATTTAAAATATTTCTTTACGCTGAGTATAATAAATAAAATGACGACTTGTAACGATTTTTATATTTTAAGTAGTAAAAATTTTAAATGATATTTATCTCCTTTGAAATGAAAAATCAACCCTTAGCCAATGCGTAATTTGGATGAATGACATTACTTGAGTAAAAGATGAAAGCATGCGTATATGAATGGCTGCCTCCGAATATTTTTAAAAGCTTTGTTCAATTACTTGGACAATGAAAATTTGTGAGTTTGTAAGTCATATATTATAACAAATCTTCTTTTTTATTTAGAAAAAAAATAAAAAAAAAAAAATAAAAGATGGGAAAAATGAATATAAAAAATTTTTTATTTTGCTTACAGAGAATCCTAAACACCCAGCGTAATATAGATCTACCAAACAGTTTTATTCGAATATTTAATAAAATCTTTCTTCTAATAGATTGCATTGTACGTATAATGTATATAAACAGAAGTAAATGAAAAATTGATATATAAAAGACACATATTTAAGTAATTCTTATGTATTGACGAAAGTCATATATCTGTTCTCAGTTTTTATTATTATTATTATTATTATTATTATTATTATATAAATTTAGCCAGAGAATAAATTCTAAGACTAAAGTCTTAAAGCACTAGCATCTAAGGCTTTCGGCTTTTATTTATTTATTTTTTTTTATTAATATTATTATTATTTTTATTATTAAAAACTCTACCGCACTTGAGGTTTGAACTCGCGACCATTGAATTGCTAGTCGAGACTCTTGCCTACTCGGCCACTCAGGCGGATCAGTTTTTTTTTAATAATCTATACTCTTGCAGGTTTTTGTGTAGTCGAGAAAAATTGAATTAATTTTCAATTTATTTGATTGCAATCATAGGCTTACGTTCTTTACTTAACTTAAAGAGCTCTTTTCTCTTTTTCTCGATTTTTTCAATATTAAAGATGCAAAGCAATGATAGATATATAAAAGGTAAACCAAATTGAATAACAAATTTGGTTTACCAACATCTGGTAAGAGGGATATAAAAACTGGTTTCATAATAACGAAACCAATTTTTCTTTGTTATCGTTTCCTTCGTTTAATATTTGTTTCCTTTTCTCATTTCTTTTAAAAAATGGTTGCGTTTCTTTTTGAAATGCGTATGTGTTGATAGATAATAACTCAATTTTATGTGTTCTTTGAAGTCGTTTTTGAGTTGTTTCCAACAATAGACATAAGCTTTTAAATTCTTTCATGTTTAAGTGCTACATTGCTATTGCATTAGAGAACTAACAGTACAAAGGAACAACATTTTTTTTTGTTTGTTTTTTTTTTTTTTTTTTTCTTGTATATTATTATACACTCACTAGCAGATAGTTAAAATATGTTTTACTATTTTTGCTTTTGTAAAATAATCGAAAATCTTAATAGAAATCATTATAAAGCATCCTTTTTTGAAATTAGCGTAAGCGAAATTTGTGCACATCACGGTCTGATTCTGATCATTATTCATTCTAAATGCTAAGTGGGAGCTTTTTCTTACAGATTAAAAAAGAGATATGTGCGAGGAAATTTCAAGGATATGCATTGCAGATCCTAGGTCAAAAAAAAAAGAAACAAGTAAAAAAATTATATTCGATCGGAAAGGAACTACATTTTCATACTTATATTGGCTGGGCGCGGATAATTTTTGTCTGTTTTTAGAATAAAAGTAGACATTTATATTGTGTGTGTGTGTGTGTGTGTGTGAGTGTTGCACTTAATGAGTAGGAAGCAAAAAATTCGGAAAACAAAGCTATTCATAATTGTTGTTATATAGACATGCGGGCGTTGTAGGCGTGTTCTATCAAAAATCTTAGATCATTTTCATATTCTCATGCAACTTTGTAGCCAATATCTTCATTTTTGCGAACAGGAAATCCTTGTCACAGATACTATACAGATAGGTAGACGGACATTCGAACACACTGACATGCTTAGGGTCATTTTAATTGTGGGTTATCTGCTGTAATTGATGAATGATAAGCAAAAAATCAATTGTTCATTCCTTTTAAAAGAAAAGGAATCACTCACTCTACGTAATACTGTATGCGTGTAAGAATTCCAATGTTTCTAAGAAACTTGAAGTGGATAGTTTAATTTTATCGGCCAGAAGAATATTTACACCAGACACTACGTAGACGGTCAGACGGACATGCTTAAATCGGGTCATGCTGATCAAGGATGTGTCTCTGAAGCTTTTTCTGGGTGGTGCAAGCCTTTTGAAAAAATATATAAAAACGTAGTAATATTGATATCATTCTTCAAGTGCCCATTCGTTCAATAATGTTAGATATAAACTGCTCACTAATGCATGATTTCTCTACTAAGTTACATTTCATTTTAACAGACTAAGAGTTCAACAACATGATATGCTATTCACGCACATAATAATATTGGGTAATTGTGGTGCAGGATAAGCTGCAGTGTTATTTATTCACATAGAATTGAAAACAAATATTAAGTGGAAAATTTTTCTTCATTCGGAATATTTACTCGGTCGATAACATTAAACATCGATTTGAACTTCACATGTACAAAAGCAAATAAAAAGACTATAGTAGGTTGCCATTAGATACTCTACTCCACCCTACAGTCATTTATATAATGACTCTTCTAAATAAGGCGTTATATGGAAAGTGGTCGAAAAAGTATTCCGATCCGAACCGTTTTCAAAAACGTTCGTCCTCAGGCCTTTGCACGTCAGTGTATCAAATTTCATTAAAATATCTCAAAAATTACGGGCTAGCCACGTTACACCAATAGGAATTCATAATCTCTTTACCTTTACTTAGATTTAACTTCATTTCCATGTTTTGATTGTTTTTGTAAAGAGGCATACAAGGATAGGCCTATCAATATCCACCTGTCTATTTGTCAAAGTAGCCATGAAATAAAAACTTGAGCTTTCTTAATCCGTTCGGTGTTGAAAAATTTTCTTTAACCAACAAATTTTTTCAGGTTTGAGAAGGTAAGCAATCCGGATGGGCTAAATCCTGCGGATGAAAAGCATGAGGAAGCAATTTTTGTCTATTCATCAAAAAACTATAAGACATACACAAAATGTTGATAGGTCTAATGGTATTCATCCGTACATTCTGCAGGCTCTGTTAGGAATGTAAAAACCGAAATGTTAGAAACTTTGTTTATATCCAAAGTAGGCGAACCTATTGACTTTAAAAAATGTATCCGACAACATTTTTTTGCAATTCAAAAAAGCGTGCAATTGACTCAATCATAACTACTTTTTTCGTGTAGTGATTGATTTATTGGTTGCAATTTCTTCAACGAATTTTTTCGACTGATTATTGTTTTTCCCAAAAAGTCGTAAAAAATCGAAATAGAAAAATGTTTGACAGAGTTGTGTTAATTTGCTGGATTGTTTGCTCGGCTGTATTGATAGTTGCTTTTTTTTTTCGTAACAAGTCCTTTGAAATTTGGTCATGCTGTTCATTAAAAAAAAAAAACTTTTCAGGCCAAATTTTATGAAAAAAATTGAATTTGTTATCATACCAGTTGCAGTATAGTGTGGCCACAATGAGCCAGAATTCGGCCCTCTTACGGTCATATGCTTGCATTCACACGATTCATTCCCTTTTATCGATCCAATGCATAAAATATTGCTTGAAAACGCTTGAAAAGCTTATGTTTAATAATGAATTGAAAATTGATGATTTGTAAATATATTTTGTTGGTTGTTGTTGATATACAGAAAGCTTCGAGCTCATGAAAACGCGTCTTGAAGACATTTCTAAGGCAGATTCAATTTTTTACTTTGTTTTCTACTTTGATAAGCAGCGGCAGCTTTATTCACTATAAGGAGTTTGTATATCCCCTTTGCGAAAGACTACGAAGTAAAGTGCAAAGCGCATACTTACCGTTGTGCAATTTTCAATGTATACCTTTGTTAACATATTATGAACTGTCTGTGTTCTGGACGCTATTGTTTCATTTGTGTGTTATGTTTTCCCTTTAAAAGAACGCATTTGGTTGGTTTACACTGTACTAACTGTCCCACGTGGCGTATGAGTGATGTTTAAATGTGTTACGTGTTTAATTAAACTTTTATGTAATACGTACACATAAGCACATATATAGAGATAAGTACGACTTCTGAATGCATATGCACTCCCCCATGTGTGTGTGTGTGCGCGTATGCGTATGCGTGTATATATTCAACAAATTCTAGGTTACAGAACATTTTTATGGGTTATAAATGTGTGGCAAAGTAGTTTATGATGAGTGCATTAAAAGTTTGTGGTCGGAAGGACAATGAAAATTTCATGTTTCAACACTTCAGTGATAATAAAAGCAAAAACAAAAAAAAAAAAAAAAATAAAAAGGAAATTTTTTGTTTTTGTTTTCATATTTTCGTTGTTGTTTTATTACTGTTGCCTTATTAACGTTTATTATTAAATCAGGGTGAAGTGTTTTTGTGTTTATTTCACACTCGTCGCTTACACGAATATAATGTACATTTATACGAATGTATTTATATATGTATATATATACATGTATATGAATTGTTAACAATTCCAATTGACAGCTCTTAGCTTTTTCGAAATATTTTTGTGGTTTTAAAATTACTACCACAAGCCTAGATTCAATTGAATTGGTATTGAATTTGTAACTTTTAATGATTAATGAAATGAATTTAAGATGGATTTTTATATCGTACATCAGTTGTCGTAGGGATATATTAAATACAGAAAAGATTTTATTTTAACTTTATAGCTAGAATTATAAACCGATTTACGCATATTCGTATGTAGGTCCGTCTGTCTGCTTGCCGGATTCCTGCTCATATATTTATATGATGAATGCGTAGGTCGAAACGTTTGCGGTGCTTTGATGACGTTTGCCACATCGGATTACTAGATCGAACTATTTTTATGAACACACACAGTCCACAAGGTGGACTATGAAATAGTTGGCTTACGAAATATTTTACAGCTTTTATTATTTCGCTTTAAAAATCGGCAAAAAAGTGTAGTTTGGATAGCACGAGATCATTTTGTTACCCTTTTATTCATTGTAAACCTCTTTGCTAATGATAAGCATTTTTATGGCGTAAGGGCCTTGAGGAAAACGGTTCACTTACTAAATGTATTAAGCGTGTGTATGAAGCTCATTGGACTATTATTTGATTCTTCGTTCATGTAAGGATTTTCATTTAAAGTAAGCTCCTACATGGCAAAGATATATGGTTTTTGATTTTTTTAACGGTAATAGGTGACCACTCGTTTAAGGGACCATAGTGTAAGGTATTGTAAATCGACTTAGCTCAATTATAACATTTCAATTTGTTTCATGGGAGCTTACTGGAGAATTATGAATTAAAAAATTTATTTATTTTTTTTTTTAGTTTTGTAAATTTTAATGGCCTTACGTACGCAGTAAACTCTGTGCTTACTTACATCGAAAAGTTTGGCAAATATAAATACGATTCCATCTGTCTATAGGCCATTCATCAGAAAAACACTAATCTTTTGACCTGATGATAACTTAGCCTTATTCATATGTCTATCAGACCACTTTTTCTCAAACTATTAAAGTACGTACTTTTGAAATAAAATGCTGATGATTTCAATAATCATGTTTTTCGCTTGAAATGACCATAAATCATTTACAAAAATGTTTTTCCAAAACAGAAAAAAAAAAAAAAGAAAAGAAACAAATACGGTTTCAATAATAATTTTGAAATGCAGCAATGATCAATAGGAAATAAGTAACAAGCAAAGCCGTATGTACGCTTTGTATGAGCACAAAGTGTGGACTGCAGCATGGCAACGGTTTCAACTAAGAAAAAAAAAATTGCGATTTCCACGTAATTTTTTCATATGAACCGTTAACCACCATAAGGGAATTTGCCTTCATTTTTTTTGTAAATTCTCTCCATGTGTTAGTAGTTTTTGACGATAGCGAAAACAGTACGCTATAAAGAGTATATTAAATCTATCAAATGCTTGTAATTCAAAGAAGTGACCACCAAAGATCCCGTAAATCATTCATATTCTATTTACGAGGGCAAGTAGCAAATTCGCCCGTCTGTCAAAATCAAAATAATTCAACAATGAAAACAACAATTTTGTCTCAAATTATCTGTGCGAGATTTTCCAATGCCCAAGGAGAAAAGCAAGGATTTTACACTTTCCGTACTCCAGATTTTACTGCTTTTCCAAGTTATGACGCCTGTAGAGGAAAGGAAATCTCTTTCAATAGATCTTCTCCGTACGTCCTCGCTGACGATGATACGGACGGACATTTAGGTTAAAATCAAAGATTGCTATATGTCAGGCAATAGTAGGCTTGAGAAGTGTGATTTTCGTGTAGGTCGTTTCTAGCCCTAACCAAAGCCTCCAGCGCAATAAAGCTCCAGGTTTCTCTTATAGCTTTTCTTCGCACTTTTTGATAGATAACAGAATAATCCTGAAACAACCTGGAAACTCTTGCTATACTTAAGAAAAAACTTTCTTCTATCACACTTGTACATATTTAAACTCATTTAGTAGACATTAATTTTAACCGAAAACACACAAAGCTAACAAATACATTATCTAACTAAAACTCTTAACTAGAAAGGAAGTTGTTTGCATTCTACAAATATATATTTTGTTAATTATTATTTAATTATTGTGATTGAATGAATACGTATTGTGAATGCGTTTGCCTGTAAATGAAAAGTAAAATTGCCTTAATAAATAAACAATAAAAACTTGTGACATATATATAAGTATTGCGATTATTATTATTATCATTTGTTTAAATCAAAGAAATAAATTCGAAGACTAAACATAAAAAACCAGATAAGCACTAACTAGCAACTTAGATTGTGAATGAAAACAAAATGAAAGAAATTCTTCGTGTAGCTTATTAGAAAGATTTAAATGTTATTTGCACAATTGTCTCGAAGGCATTATGTGATCATTGTAGATATTTGCAAAATTAGAAAATTTTTTATAAAGTGCACACGTTGCTGTTGCAACTTACCGTATGAGTGTTTGTAATCCAGACGACTTGTGTTATAGGATGCATTACGTTTGTGCGGAGGTACGTAGCACCTGAAAGGGCTTATTATAGAGCCAGCTTTTATTAAACTTGCTTGTCTCTTGTGTGTACGTTTGTGTTCAATTTGCAGGACGCAATTTTTGATATGTTTTAATGAAATCTGTTACACTGACTTGTCAATACGAACATTATTGAAAATGATTCCGATCGGTCCACTTTTCCGGCCACTCCTAACATATCCCGACAAAGATCGCTGAGTAATAGCATTTCGAAAATGTTTATATCGGCTGGTGTAATTTTTTAACCCCTTCTCATATAACGACGTATTCTAGAAAAACTGGGTCTTTGATGAAAAGTTATGATTATCATTATTTCATGATGAAAATTGATATAGAAATCAAGCTTAACGAATTTGAATTGGGTTTGTTTTTTGTGAACTACCGCTTATGAGGGTTCTCAGGAAATGTGAATCCTTGTTTACAAGGCAGTAATTTGACATCAAAATTAAGTCGACCAAACTTGAACCACTACAAGTATTATTTGGACCCAAAACCATGTAAGATTTCTCATGAGTAGTAAGTTGTTACGAAAATGATTTAATTTTTAAAATTTTATAATAAAAATTCATCCATAGCAGCAATTTGGCAAAACAATTAATGGTAGGGAATTTGGACCACGTAGATCAATTTTTTACACAACTACAAATATAGGGGTTATAACGAAAAGCATATGGAGATAACTTCTAATTTCTACTTTTTAATGACAGCAACTGAGAAGTGATAAAATATTTTTAATTTTCCAAAATTTGGATCGCGTCATGTAATCTTCCAATGTGCGGGCTTCTGCGAAAAGCATACCTTTGCGTGAAAACATTTATCCGTGTTACCGAGATGAGCGAAAAATTGTACTAGGCGAAGCGGTATAGGGTATTTAATAGTCGGCCTTACCATACTATTATGTCCAGACTGCTTTTATGTAGCTGTTGTTTTTCTTTTCTTTTGTTCTGCTATTTAAAGTAAAGCTAGACATGATGAAATAAATTTACTGTTAACTGAAATTTCATTTTATCTAACGTTGAGTGTAATTTTTTATTGAAAACAGCCTAAAATGAATCAAATTATATTTATTTCATTAAATCCGTACGTAAGTGATTTTACTGAAAATCATTTTTCATACCACGTTTATTTCAAATGCTCTCAAAGCGAATTGACTTTGAATTAAAAAACAACATTTTTTTTCGAAGAAATAAGGGCGCAGTAAAATTTCCCGTCTAAATATTAGACAAACGATAAAGCAATAACCAAAATATTTAAATACCGCATTGTGAGTTTTTGTCGTACTAATCACTTTAAAGCAATGTATGTGGAATTCCGAATTCCGATTCGAATAATTTCAGCCTCAATAGCATTTGAATGTGAAGGCAAACTCGTTCAATACACGTCGATACAACATAGAAATAGTAAAGTTGGAAAACAGATTATAATCAGATTTATTTTTCTTAAATTGGTATTGCCTCGACTATAGTTTGTGACGAATTTCTTAAAGGCATCATCTGGAAGTGATAAGCGTCATTAAGTATTTTCCTGTTCAATAAGATCAGAACAATGTCCTCATAACGAAAAGTTTCGAAGGGTGTGAAGTTATATTTAAATATAACTAGCAACGACACAAACCAAAATTTCTTTACAGAGCTTTGTTAAGCCCTTAACAGAGTTCTATAAAACGAAGTCTCGGAGGGATTTAAGTCAAAATTCAGTTAAAATAAAACTTTTGGAGAATTTTTTTACAAAATATAATAAACAAAACATGAATTCATGTAAATTAATTAATAT
>KK499808.1:1599563-1622812 GCA_000688715.1 Glossina pallidipes
TAAGTGCAGCGCTGCATTCATTTATTTAAGTGCAGCGCTGCATTCAGCTAAGTGTAAGGAAATTTTCAAACTTCCATAAAAAAACTCCTCCGAGCAAAATTGAATATAACCTGGACATCCTTGGAAAGGCTATTAATACGCGATTTATGCTATGCTAGTTTCATTTTTTCACAAGACATGGTTTGCCCACAATGGCCTTTCAAAATTTGCTTATATGTTAGCCTGTTAAGTATGACAATTTTCAAAGTCCTATAAAAAAATTCTCCGAGCAAAATTGAATATAACATGGACATCGTTGGAAAGGCTATTAATAAGGGATTCATGCTGTGCTAGTTTCATTTTTTCACTCATTTATGACATAGTGTAAAAATACTGACTTTTCAAATATTAATTAATTTACATAAATGCATCTTTCGTTTATTATATTTTGTAAAAAAATTCTCCAAAAGTTTTATTTTAACTGAATTTTGACTTAAATCCCCCCGAGACTTCGTTTTATAAAACTCTGTTAACGGCTTAACAGAGCTCTGTAAAGCAATTTTGGTTTGTGTCTTTGCTAGTTGTATTTAAATATAACTTCACATCCTTAAAGTTTCGTGGAATTTTAGAAATGGAAGAAAGTCAAACAATGTAGCGGTTGGATGAACAATGTAACCTGAATTTTTGTTGAAAAAGTCTCGAAAAACTAATGGGGTATACCAGGATGCATTATTGCATAGTTCTGGCGATTACCTTCAGGCAAATTCTTGTTAACTGTTTGGTCTTCCATGTAAATCGAACCAAATATAACCTTACTAACCCGGTATGCACGTCAGGTGGGTCTTTCTCAGTTTTAATCCTTGCAATGATACCCTACACTACTTGTGATAGAAGGGTATGTTAAGTTTGTGAGGATGTATGCCATACTCAGAAGAACTTGATATAGACACTCGCACTTTCTAAAGCGTAAATCGATTTAAGTTTGTACGTCCGTCCGTCTGTCTTGTTTCGTTCAATCTACCGATCGCGCCTTTTGACGCTTTGATGAAATTTGGTTTCCATACGCGTCTTGACCAAAGCATTGGTCAGCATTCGACCACCCACCGTATAATGCCGTATTTTGCAATGTCGTTATATGAAAAACTGCAGCAGCGATATTATTGGCGGGCTTTGCTTGTTTCTATTTTAGGTATTGAGACACGGGTGCCAAAGTGAAAATAAAGAAACTTAAGAAATGAAAATTCTTTTAATTTTGTCACTTTGTTTCACTGGTTGACTTGTTTTTTTTTTTCTTTATTAATCAAATCGTATTTCTTTTTTCAATTGCCCTATTGTTATGTAAAGTAAAAGTTGTTCTTCCAACTATACATTTTTTTCCGCAAACATATGCGGTCATGTTAGCATTAAATGTAATCACTTCGCTTCGATATAAATTCTGTTCGCCTTTAATTTCAATAATTTGCAAAATGATAATAATGTACGATAAGTGCAATCAATGAAAATGAGCTTTTATTGAAATTTCTTTTAATTTCATGTTCACATTTTCATAAATACAAAGCAAACCATTTTCATATTTCATAATATTCCCATCATTATTGATTGAATTGTTATAATGTTTTGAACGATTTGCAAGAGAGCTTGCGAATTGTCGGTTTCTACTGACCACTTCAAGCCCAAATAGTTCACTTTCGTTTCACGACAAAATATGTCATATCTCGTCGAATTTTGAACAACGTAGCTTTCTACATCCAAGTTATAAACGAGCTTTTGCGTAGAAAAGATATGCATGAAGAAAAGTGTTACTGTAACCAGGATACGCACATATTGATTGATCCAGAAGCTCCATGCGTCATTCAAGCTGAAATTCAAGCCACAGAAATAATCGCTCATTGATTTCTTCAAATTCAGTGGTAACATAAGCCCTCTAAACGATTTCGGAAAGTCTCTGCAGATTAAGCACAAATTAATTCGTGCACGTAAGGAATTTACCTGCAAAGGGAACAACAAAGAATATTTCCTAATTATTTCTTCATGTACGGTTGTCGTGTCTGTTCGTTAGGACTCTGTCCTATGATCAATTTTTCTCTGTTGACTGAGATACATTAGCCATATTCAATAGCCACTGTAAGAAGAAAGAAAAATCGGGAACGGACTTTATAGATCGCCCCGAAATTTGTCTGCCTTTTCGATGGCGTTGCTAGCCGATCTGAGGTTTTAGAGGTTGCGTTTGCAGAAGAGTTTAGTTCGAACGAGATTCACCTTTCCTGTCTTAAAATCAACGTTTACAATAGTGGACGTACGTACTTATACTATAATTTCAAAAACGTACTATAGTTTGGCCTTGAGAACATCAGATCAAAACGGGGAACAATTTTGTTAATCACAAAACCCACTCTGGGTTATCATTAAATGTATTGAGATTATCGAGGAAGAAAGCATGAAGACGGAACCTTTTCTTCTATCCCCCACAACATAGATATAGTAGTGTTTAGGAAAAATGGTAATGAATGGAAGGAAAGGGAAGGAAATTACTTGACGAAGAACTAAACTAAAGGGTGGAAAAGGTCACCGAATCATTAAGTGTTGACGCATCAAGAATTCAAACCACTTTCGAATAATTCACAAGGAGAGTAATTGGATGGGATTTCTAACATAACCATGCTCTTTTACAATTTGTGAAACCAACCAAGGAAACGTTAGAAGCACTGAGCTGGTACATGCTACGATAACCGCTATACTCTTCAGACATTACCTCGTTTGCTTACCTCGTATTTTAATTAAGGATTAATGCGCTATGGGAACATGTGACGTTAGCGGAGAATTGATTCTAGCATGGAAGCCTCAAAAGATAAGTTGTTCGTTTGGCATGGAATTCATATTCTCCCAAAAAGTGTTCTAGGTTACCTTTATGCTCGTAGATCAAATTTAAAGGAGACAGTTAGTAGGAGTGCATCAGAAAATTAAAATAACTGAGAAAAGATGTCGAAACACTATTTTCATACACATTTGGGTGAATGCAGGAAATTCGCTATTTAAGAGGAATTTGTCACCCAATCAAACATTTCTCCCGCTTAATTCTGAGCGAGTTAAGTTTATTTATTATTCCTTAACCATTCAATTGAATTTCCTTTTTTGATTTTGAACTTGATGATGCTGCTGAAGCGTTGAGACATTCTGAGAAGCCCTTCTACGTGAAATGCCTCCTTTGATAAGAATACTTCAACGAATTATTGGGTTTTTCACAAAATGGTACAAAAATGATGCCTGTTTCGTAAGAAACAAATCCTGACTTACAAATTTATTCCAAACTTGGTTCTAAGTGGTTTTATGGCTATGACAAGGAGATGTTAAAAGCTTATCATCTTGTCATCTAGACATTGAACAACAACAATTTTGGGGATAAAATATGGTTTATAAATGTAGAAGAAAATGATGACAGAACAGGAATGTAGAACTAAGAAATAAATATGCCTGAGTATAAGGTTTCCTCTCTTCTGACAACCTTTGGATGATGACTTAGCCGTCGCTGTCCTCCAACCAGTTGACCCTTATCAGCTATATGAAGCGATCTACTGTAAATGGTCCATCGAAACTTAAATCGCAGCATTAGGCTATCAGAGGGAAAACATCGCTGAAGACCTTGCAGTTGAATGAACGAGATGAGAGTGAGTTTTACGCTAAGCTTAACAAAGCATTTATTTATTGAAAGGGTGCAATGTACTATTCTGATAGATAGCCGCAGCAACCGCTGACCAAAAAATTTATGTACCAAACATTGATTTTAAAATGATGTTTGCATATATCTCTCTAGTTTTGTTTTTAGGCCAAGTATGCAAGAGCTATCTGGCAAACTGTTGCCAGAATTTCCAGAGCAAAAATGAGTTATTAGTATTGCTTCGCTGTACATGTATTTGTTATAACAAAACAAGTTTTTTCTTTTTTTTTTTGGTGATTAGAACACGCTAACTAACGCTAACCTCATCATTAACAACAAAAGCAACCATTTTCGAATTATTGATGTGAAGTGTACGGATATACTTTCACACTAAGTGTTTATAATAGCGATGTGCAATAGTTGTTTAATATTGATATTTACTAACTTCTATACCGCAGACATTCAATCCGAAAACTATCGGTGATAGAATGTTAACTGCATTTTTACAGTAATGATTTTAAATTAACGATGTAACGAACGTAGAATGCATGGGTCAAAGTTAAAAGATTGGTCTCCACTTTCTTTCCACGCACACGTATAAAACAAAACTCGAGCAAGTTAAAGCAGAATGTTACAACAACTTGCAATCGCGTTCATATTTATAAGAGAGGTGTTGTTGTTGTTGTGGTTGTGTGTGTGTGTGTGTGTACAAAATAGTACTTTTAAATCGTGCTATTTTGTATCTATCAGCGGTTGTTTAGTTTGTATTACACATTTTTGTTTTCTCCTTTCAAGGGAAACATAAAGTTGCACACGTACGCAGTATTTTCCAACATTCACACACATACATATATTTGTGAGTACTATTACTATGGTATATAAACTTGAACAAAACTGTTGATGTTCATTGTGCTGGGGTGTGCATAATCGTTGCTCTAGTTATGTTCCCTGTTCTCTTTTTAAATTTTGTGTTTTGTTTTTTCGTTTTTTGTTTTTTCATTTGTCTCCTTTCTATTGTCTTCTTTTTGCATACTATTGTGTTTTTCAAAGTTGTGGTGAAAATATGAGAAACACAAAAAATGCATTTTGAACTTTACGCTTTACTTTAATTTTGTGCCCTATTTTATGGCAATTTAAACGCAAGTGCTTTAGACTTTTTTCTCCCTTGTCTTTGCCTGTATACGCTGTTACGTTTCCATTGTGGCATTGTCAAGAGGAAACGTATCTTAGAATTGTTGTGTAGGTGCGTTTAACTAACTACTCTATGATAGCAGGGATACAAGTAATTAAGAATTGTGTTAAAAATTTGCGTTTTAAAAACTTTTATATGCAAATTTATGAAGAAATTTGTTAACGGGTTTCTTGTAAAAGACATTTTTATAAAATGTAAAATGTAAAAAAAAAAAAAACAGTATTTAAAACAGTATAACGTAGTCAAAATGCATGGAAAAATTTTAGAATTTTTCTACTACGCTTCATAAAACTTAGCCAATGTAAATATCGTTCTTCCGCTTTGTCAACATTTCAATGAGATGTTTATTACGTAATCTCCTTATCGAACTTAATACATACCATGAATCGTACTCTTTACAATGCCCGTGCACGGTGAATGTCATACATAGGTAATTAGAATTAACTAACAAAGCCGCGTGCTGTCATCGACAAACGAATGGTGTTTAAATAATAGCTTGCATCGCCTTAACGATACAATCACACTTCGATGCGCATTGACTACAATCCTATATATGCAAGTTGTGAATACGCTTTTTCTCTCTTCCTTTTACTTTATTCTCGCAATAATTGATTTAAATACCGATTTTTAAATTAACTCATTTCTCTTAATTTAATCTTAAGAAATAATGCTAATTTAAATCAATAAAATTAACTGCTTAGATAATTAAATTATTATTGAATTGAAAATAAATTAAAAATTGAAAGGTATTTAATATGAACAAATGTTTTGCTTTAAATCTTAAAACTTATGCTTTATGATTGAAAAAAAGATTTAAAATGACATCCAACAATTCATCCTTCAATCGCTAGTTACTTACTTATTCACTTACCTACTTACTATGCAAAGTGAAACGAGAACGCCATACACTTGTATTCTTCTAAAATCGATTAATATTGAAATGAATTCCGTTTATCTATCTGTAAAGTAATTTGCATCACAATGTTCCTGTGAGGCATATGCACTAGTAGTAGTTATAGGATTGCGAAATGTAATATATTTCTGTTATTATTATGCTTATCTCGTTGCCATGGTTTTTCATTCAATTTTCCAAACAATAATTCTTGAATTAGTCATAATAGTATTGAACATTTCAACCAATCAATCATATTCTCGATAATAGTTACAATATGATTGGGGACAAAAATCACTTTTAAAGGATTTACAATTTTTTTTTTTTTCTTAAACTTTGCTTGTATTCGTTATTTTAAGTAAGTTTCACAGAAAGTCCCAAATCCTATATGTATCTCATTATCTTTTTCATCTGCAAATCAGTCAGCAAATCAACACCGGATGACTTAAAATTTTTCGATGAATAAAATAAAAGTATTCGCCTTGTAATTGTGTTCATTGTTTTAAAGATATTTAGCCTTTGACGCTATGAAAGTCATTTGTCGTTGTATTGTTTTCTAGCTTCAGAAACTTTGCGTTTATTATTTTTCAAAGATCAGTATAAAAAGGCTGGTGAAAATATTAATTGTCGATTTTACAAACCAATATCAGTGTGTACATGGGGTACATTAGTGCACTTTTCTTTTTTTTTTACACCCTACGTCGCTTGTGGTACAAGGTATATTAAGATTGTGCGAAGGTGGGTAACACTCAGAAGGGCTTAAGACAAACGCAAACCCTTTATTATACCGAATTGACTTAAGCTTGTCTGTCCGTTTGTCCCTCTGATGTCTCTCCATATGTATTTGTGTTGCACGTACAGGTCGCAGATATTTTGATGAAATTTGATACACTGGCGTGCTTTGACCCAAGGACGAACGCTATTGAAAAAGACTCTGATCAGTCCACTTTTTCGTTCACCCCACATATAAGGCTCTATTTTAAAAAATTCTTAATGTGATAAAGAATTGGAATTTTCAAAATTTCTCGATAAAAGTCAATGATTAATAGTATTTCGGAGAAGTGTGGATCGGCTGATGTAATCTTTCCTCCTCTCTTATCTACTTTTATCTAATCTTTCCTGCAAAAAGTGAATCTCTACGATAAAAAGATGATCATTTTCACTACTTCACGTCAAAAATTTGTTCATAAAGGAATCAACTTTGCCGAATTTAGTGCACGTAGGATTATTTTTTCGATACCGCCGCATATAAGGATCATTAGGAAAAGTAAACCTTTTCATGACAAAAACTCCTAATTGCTAGTGTTTTATGATGAAAATTAGCCAATAGTAGCGATTGAGCAAACAAGTTAACGATACGGAGTTCAGATCACTCAGGTCTATTTTTTGGATCCGAACCTATATGGGGGTTCAAAGGGTGTAAATCAAGCCCTTTTATGGAGAGAATCTAATTTCTAGTCTTTTATAATGGAATACAATTTTTGCGAAGTAAATTAAGCTAAGTTTGGATCGCGTCATGTGATGGTCTGGACATTTTGCAATAGGTGAACTTCCATGAAAAGTATGCTTTTGCAAGAAAAGAACGTGTCATTTCTGGAGTATTAATACCAAAATGACTGAATAACTGTATTAGGTGAAGCGGTATACGGCATCTAATGGGCGACCTTGCCGGACTATAATGTTTTTACTTATTTTTCTTAGGGATATTTACACAGTAGGGGGTTAAAAAAAAATATGGCCCATCCAATCCAAATTTTTCACATCAATTTTGATATCAAAATATATACTATTACTTAGCGATCTTTGCAGAGAAACATTCGATCGCGGAATATTTCTTTCAAATAATGGATTGTTCGTCCGATCTAAACCATCGTCCATTTTTCATAGTTATAGTTATGGGAGTAATACAAATCAATGCATTACAATCATATTAAAATTTCGTTTAGTTTATCTCAACAATTTTTGACGACTTAATAAATACTTTTAAGAGAAAATTGGTCTCGTCCTTGAATACCTGAATTCGTATGAAAAGGATTATTTACAAAAAAAAAAAAAGAAAAAAAAATCGCCACGTGCGGTCTGAACATAAACTAGACATTAGATTTACAGATGGACAAGCGAACAGATCAACAGATAAACCACAAAATGCTTCGGAATGAATGCTACATACATTTGCACAATCTTGCTATATGCTGTGCTTACAAGTTGGTGTAGCATATAAACAACAAGTAATTAAATATTCGTAGCTCGGCCTGGAGGAAGATGGTTATACAGTTAAAATCTTTAAAGTTATTATAGGAAGAAAGGGAAATGATTAGTCAATCAACCTCATAACACCCTATATTTCTTGTTCATAATTTTTTTGCATTTTTGCTTCAATTTTGGAATTAGTAAACAACAATCAGGAAATTGCTATTTGGTTACCCAATAAATATCGATCGAATCTCTGTTACCGATGCTTTTGTGTTATGAATTTTGGCAAACAAGCCGAAATATGTTTGATATTAAGCACAAGTAATGCGATTTTAACAGCAACTTCTGACTGCACTTAATTTGCAAAACGAAGCATTCATTTCGAGATTATTTTGATTTATGGTTCGCCCCTTCATCCAAATTTAATGGTGGATAGTTCCCCAAATAGTTTTGTAACTTTTAACAACATATCATAGAATTCATTCGTACACACTTTTCACACAACTTGTTCGCAGCGTTAGTTATAATTACGCAAGATTTTCTTCTTTAAACCCATCACCATCACCAAAGGTTGAGAGATATATTGATTTTATCGAAATGTTTGTAACACCCACTAGAAAAGTTCAGAGACCCTGAATCAACTTAAGCATGTTCCGTTCAGTCCGTTTGTAGAATGTCTGTTGTTAACACTCGCCTGGTTGCTATGGCTCTCAAATTTGGCGGAAAGATAGAAGAATGATAGTGGAAATAAGCCAAATCAGTCGAACAAAGCGATGTGCATTCTCTCTGTTCTAAGGGGGGGAAAATATACGTATATTTCATGGACGATGCTATAGTACTTGTAAAAAAATAAAGAAGATCCGCTACGCCTACCTAAAATTATTGCGTAAGGTCCAAAAACGAACCCCATAAAATATAAAAATGCTTGACAAGTGCCAAATTCGGGACACATGTCCATCTGTTCTTCAGACCACCTGTCTGTCGACCCAATTGTGCATTACTTCTGCTAAATATTTTCGCGTCGGCAATAATGAAAATATCGCTTTCAAGTTTGCAGAAAAGTTTGAAAAGGGTACAAAGGACTATCAAAGGACTTGCCTGGAACCGCCAAACACTTATGCAACAAAACCCGAGAACACCTTTCCTATCGGTGTATTTAATTTCTTACTTATATACCACAAGCGGTGCACGATACAAATTCCCAAGAAATAGAAAACAATCAGTTACGCCCACACAATATTATAGAGTATGAAAATTTTATCTCTTTAAGTTAACGATGCTGGGTACAAAAGATTCGATCACAACCGAATATAATTTTTCTTTCTTCATATAATGTATATACATACATATATATATTTACTCAAATAATGGCAAAAGTCGTTTACCGAATATCTCTCATAAAATAGTCAGGTAAAAAGGGTAAACAGTTTTGGCAGCATTCCGACAGTGACATTATTTCGACTAACGGCAACAACTTACACCGATAAGACCACAGTGAATGGGGAAACACGTATGTCAAATATTCGTTGCAAAAAGATGAAATATATATTTGTGTCATACTATGAATACAGCAAAAATGTGCTTTCGCTATAAACGTTTAAATATTCTCGCTCTACATATATGTAGATTATCCTCTCTTTTACTATAATAGGGCTATCGGTGCATAAGCAATATTTGTTTATTCTGTGCGGATTCTTCGATTGATTCATTAGTTTGTAATAGGACTCTGACCCTGATTTAACCTTTTTCGTCTATCCGTCCGCCCACATCTTGATGTACATATCTACCTGCGTACCATCAGTCCCAGAGGAAACTTATTTCTGGCAAATGTTTTCTTAACGAGTCTTTTTTTGAAGTTTGGAAAAATAATGTATTTTGAAGCGGCTTAGAATGGGATGCTCGATAAGGGAATTCGCATTCAATTTCTCTGCTTATCGTGATGTATGTGCGAACTTCTGCTTTTGTTCGATTGAGAGCAAAACTGGCATCAATCTCACACACAACTTTCTCAGCTTGAAAACATCTACCATGTCCGCTCGGCGCAAGTTCAATGAAACGTTACTCAACACTGTTTAACAGATTTTCTTAATCAACATAAACACATCATTTGGCCGATCATCCAATGCTTTATTCCCGTAAACGATGAGGCAGAATCGCGGAGTCAAACTACTAAACAACGTATCGTCATTAAAGTTCCAATTTAAGGCTTATAAGGCTCGTCTTTTGAACCATGCAAGATTTTTCAAAACCATGATCTCCTTCTATACTGTCGGATAAAAGTACGATAAGGCTCATACCCAGCTGAAACTTGGATTATATGACTCGCGTTGACCTCCAAGGACCGAATTGGCCATAAATGATGCCTGTAGTAGGCAAACAATCGTAAATCCTAACCTGAAATAAATGAATAAATAAATAAACTCGGAAAAATAATTGAAAATATGGTGCTTGCATGACAGCTTCTCCGATGTACGTCCGGCATATCACAAAAAGCGTAACTTTCTTTTTATTTTACCATCAGGGAAGAAGTTCTGGATACACATTCTCGAATACTAACTTCATATGCAATGAGAGATTCTTCTTCTTCTTCCAAAAACATGCCTACACACCGTAAAGAGCAGAAAAAACATATTTTCTCTAATAAAAGTTTTTCTTGCAATCCGTTCTCTTAAATGTTAGCAACATTTTCTTAGAGATTTAGGTTTTTTTTTTTCACATCCTTCTGTCATAAAATTCTATGAAAATAAAGTTTAAAGATATTTATATAATTTTTCTCGTTTCTCTGGAATATTTTTCAACATTACATTCATCCAGTGTTTCGTGCATAGGTTGTATGTTATATATTATGCCAGAAGTGTTTCTCAATTCTTGAAAAATTTCCCTTTACATTAAAACTGATTTGCATTCTTGTCATGTGTTTTGAACTAAAGTTTAACAGATGGACATAAAAAAAAAAAAAAGAAAAAAAAAAATGAAGGAAGCAAACCAAATAAAAGGAGAAGAAACTTTATCACCTGTTTTTGACCTGACCACAGACGTTTTAGCTTTTGTTTCCATATATATATATATATATATATATATATTCCATAAACTTTGAATGCATTCTTTTCCTATTAGATCATTGTTATAACAAAGAACAGAGATATAACATCTTTCGTTTTCTTTTTCCCTTTTTGTTTTATTTTTCTTGGTCTTGTAATAAAGCTGTCAGTCAGATTTTCAATAGAATTGAGTTGATTTAGAATTCCTTTATCTCTGCCTAGCTATGGGTAGCCATATGCTAATTTCCCGGTACCGTTGATAATATGCAAAATGACTTAATACGTAGTTCGCACGAAAGGCATAAAAGATATTGTTTTAATTATTCTTATCATGCGTTTAGATTGACAGTAATTTCAGTGATTTGATCAATCATCATTTTCAACTTGAAGCA
Source organism: Glossina pallidipes (assembly GCA_000688715.1). Taxonomy (NCBI): domain Eukaryota; kingdom Metazoa; phylum Arthropoda; class Insecta; order Diptera; family Glossinidae; genus Glossina; species Glossina pallidipes. The sequence goes on from KK499808.1 coordinate 1,610,908, forward strand.
CTGTCGCATCTAGCGTTTCAGTTTACTTCTTCTTTGCGCTTATATATAAAAAGATAAGGTTTAAGTACAAAACAAAGTTTACGAGAAGCCATTAAATATACAAACACATTATACCAATTTCCAATGCTGCTTAATCGAGCACTTACTTGTTACTCAGTTAATCAGTTCGATCGGTAAACTCGTGGATTACACAAAAATTATAATTGCGTTGTAGTTAACCTTGACTTTCTTTTTTTCTTTTCTAAATATCATGAAGTTATGAATTTTATTTAATTTTAGTTCAACTTACAAAAACAGTTGAAAGACCGCAGTTAAAGGCTTCTACATAGTGTGATTTCTTTACTTTTATACCTAACAACATTTCGGGTCAAGCGGTATATTAAATTTGTGCGAATAAATGCAATATTCAGAAAGACTTGAGACTTGAAGACTATTATACTGAAAATGATCCTAAATCGTTCTTAGTCTGTCCGTCTGTCCGTCTTCTTGTGTTAAACCCATAGAGCGCAATTTTCGAGATATTTTGATGAACCTTGGTATGCTTACGTAACTGGACCGAAAGATGCACGCTATTGAGAAAAGGTTCGAATTGGGCCATTTTCCCGATCGCCTTCAAAAGCCTTACTTTGCATAGTTGTTATATGAAATTGTAAAAATTATCACAAAAAATTCAAAGATGCAGAAAAAGGTTTAAAAATGAAAGATTTCATTGCAAAAGTATTAAAAAGAAAAACAAAAACTTAAAAAAGAATATTTCCAAATTTACTTGATTTCGGTGTTTTTTTCTTTTTTTTTTGTTCTTCTAAATATTTATTTAAAAGCCGCTTGAAATCTCGAAGGAAGAATGGTTTCATTTCGTCAAGTTTTCACATTTTAGTTGATGTACGATTCACCGCAAAGCAAATATATATGTATAGCTCTCTTTGTTATTTTCTTTATGCTTCTTTTCTATTTGGAATTTTATTCTTTCAGCAAATATTAAGATTTTCCCTTTTCCATACTTTTTTTCTTTTCTTGAATAAGTTGTTCTTAAAGTAAATAAAGTTCGGTTTCCTTATAGCGTTGCAAAGTTTCTCAATAAAAATTAGAACTTATTACAAGTTATTTAAATAAAAAAAATAAAAAATATAAAATTTAATGATTTGTTCCGTAGGCAAAACTTTAATGCTTGAAATGGGAACAGGTGTCATCATGCTAGACAACTTTAATTCCATTCTATTTGAACTTGTTGGGGCAATAGAAACTTTAAAAAACAATCAAATCATAATTTCTATGCTCTGGCGAATAAATTTTAATACAACTTTTTTCAAAGGTCCAAGAAAGATTTCTTTCATTTTATTGCTTTAATAATGAAATTCTTGAAGTATATATGTAAATATACATACATATGATTCACATTTGACTTTTATTCCATGTCAATCCAGATTCTGTTCAAAACTGAAGGTAAAAATGCAGTCTATTTATTCTTGATACAATTAATGCCCCGTTTGCGTTCCACATGATACATTGTATTGTACTCATAGGACACGTTCTTTAAATGATCGCCGATTGTCTAGGTATTGACGCAATTCTTTTTTGAAATGCAAACAAATATGTACTTCGTGTGCCGAATCTGTAAATTTATTGAATTGGTTTTTTTTTACCGAAATTTCTAGGCGGATTTGAAAGAAAGCAAAAAACCTTATAAGCCCTGATACAAATGCCCGACGTATCTTATACTATATATGCTATATTTTCTAATGCATATGTCTACGACATTTGCAACACTTATATTAGAAATTAAACGTCAGACGTACTACCAGCTAAGCATCCGTATTAGGGTTGTCCATATGTCTTTAACTGTTCGCTCCATTTTTCGCTTGTCTCTACGTTGTAGGAGAAAAAGGAGAAACGTCATGGCATCCTATTCAATAGGTGGTTTGAAGGTCGTGTAGGTTTGATAACACTATTAAGCCAAGTTATAATACCTACGAAAGGTACACATTTGGTTATTGCGTTTTGAAAATTTTCCAAAGATTTTCCAAAAATTTTCCATTTTTTATCGATTAAATCTGGTCTATAGGAAAATTCGTGGTGTTTATGGTAAGGCGTGTTACGAAAATCACAAGTACGCAAATGGCTTACACGTTTTCACTCTGAAAACGTGTTGCGCTCTGGACAACCCATTGCCGGTAAAGCCAATGAAATTTTTCACAAAATTGAGGAACATCAGGTCATCGCATCCTATGACATCGCTGTGGATCGTATTGATCGAAAAATCATTTGGAAACATCTCGTTAAGGCAGGCCACAAGAAGAAATTCGCTGTTCGGGTGCTACGTGAATAAATAATGAAAAATTTAATGTTCCGAATTTCGCTTCTGCGAAGTTTCTCCAACAGACTGACAATGACCGATAGTGGATCCCTTAAGGCAATGATGCGCGCAAGAGATCGTGGTACAAAATATACAGAGTAGTACTAACGATAGCAAAGCTAAAGCGATAGTATTTCATTTTTGGTGGGATTAGAAGCAACGGATGTCCCATGAGTTACTCAAAATTGACGAGACTCTTATTTCTGCTCTCGATTATTAGTAAATAATCCGATCAAGGTGGACAATTGGGGCAAAGTCTCGAGGGTTGATTAATAAAAGAGACGATGAGAATACCATGCCACGCGCTTGCTTAATAACTCGATTATCGATCAATATAGCGCCTATTGGACTTAACAAAGTTCATTAAAAATTCGGAAAAAGTCTGTTCAAGTTTCGATGAAAAGCACGCAGTAAAGTTCCTCTTGCATCTAATATAAAGTCGATATTTTCCTTAAACATATTCTGGGTTCAGTTCTGTAATTTTATCTGAATCATAAGAGAACCTTTTCGTTAAAAACATTCAACTATAACATAACTTGCAACGATAGATGTATGCATGCAGTGCAAGTATTATGTAAATAAGAAAAACTGAGCTTTGCCTTATATTTAGTAAATTGAGCCAAAAACCATAAGTAAAGAATTCGTTAAAATTTTGTTAATTTTATTTATTAGCATTTGGTTTTTAACATTTTTTTGCTTTCATTTAGTCTTCTTTCGAAAAAAAGGTGGTGGGTGTGTAAAGGTTTCAATTAAAGCTAAATACAATTTTCTCACTCATTATATCGTTCGTGGATATTTAAGAGTGCATTTATGACAATAAAAAAAAATTGTTTTTTTACAAATTTATAATAATTTTTTTTATTTTTTGTTATCTATACTTCATCACAATGCTTTTTAAAGGCATATATAATACAATTGCTATAGTCACTAGATTACAAATTATCGGAGTTTATTGCACTTTCACAAGAGTTAAAAGCCTTTAAGCAAAGAATTCAATTAAAATTTTATATTAAAAATTAAATTTGTTGGGACATCTTTGAAGACCTTGTAAGTCGTGAAAGACGATCGTAGAATTGTTTAAAAGAAACAAATCGACAAAGAAAAGCAAATCGTTATTATTACAATAAACGCTAAGCATCTTAGCATTTCCCGTAAAGTCATTCAGCAAATTGTACTCCAGGATAAGAATGCATGTACGTCAAAAGAAATCGGACATAAGGGGACTAAATGATAATGTAATGTAGACATGTGTGAATGACATCAATGAATTAAAATCAGATAATTATCACTTAACTCCTGCACCAAGAGTGAGCGAACATTGGGGGAAAACAATAGATCAGAGATGATTCTGAAATCGAATTACGCGTGCGGCTACTGCTTTCCAGGAGCGGCGTAATGTCGACGAATGTAAAAATTCCTGAAAAACAAATAGGAAAACTCTATAGGTCTTCTGGGGTATTGAGGGAGATCCAAAGCAATTTTGTATTTAAATTTTAGATAGCTTTATATATCAGGTGCACCCAGTTTTACTGTCTGTGACGGAATGATGCATAGCTACAGTTAGCGGCCATCAATTAAAAATATATGCACTAAGCATCGTTTAAAGTCTTTACTTCATGTTGGCTACGATTGCGGGAGCGCTGTCTGTGTTTTCTAAAGTACTCTGCGGTCATTAATTAAGAATGTAAATGCTTAACCTCACTTTTCCACATCAATCAATTGACCGACCATAAATGTTCCAATAGCATTTAAATAGAGTGGCACATCGACGCACATGTCTAAATCAATTTAAAATCTTACATTAATCAATCAATCTATCAAATAATTAAGTCGTTGCTTTAGATGCACGAATAAATTCCTTTAAAAATGGACGGGAAAATTTTAAACAATTGCTGTCCTGATTCTGGACTCGCTCACTCTTTAACACTTAACGCTTAAAGCGTAAATATTCTCATCATTTTATTATCTCCATTGTTCCCATTATCCATCCATAAAAACCGATTCACGAATTTTACAGCGATGATTATAAAAATTTCGTCCAAAAACCAAAGATAACCTTAACTTTCTCCTCATTAAATTCATTCTACCCGTGAGTGATAATCATTTCATTTCATAAGTTAACTGTAATTAAATGCACAACACATTCACGAAATTCTCATTAATAACATAATTTTTAATGGACTCATTATGGTTATTACCAAAACATTCAAATGACTGAGGCGGAGTTTCACAGAAGCGTTTGTTAAAAAAAAAAAAAAAAAAAAAAAAGAAAAAAGAAATTGAAAAAAAAAAAGGAAATCATGTCAATGTGAATGTAGCAAAATATACAAGTGAGAGAATCACTGCATGCGAACGTTATTGCATGAGAAGTGCTGTCAGCTGAAGAGTCGCATGCACCAGCAGAGAAGCTTTGCAAATTGACATGCAATACCCCTGTAAATAAACATAGACAAGTATTCGATGAATGTGTTTTTGTTTGCATGGGAGTAAATGGATGCACTTCTTCCTGCGTAATTACATAATGACACAGTTGGTGAAAAGATTTTCTCTATCTTTTTTTTTTTTCTGCTTTTTTTTCTGTTGTTTAGTAGCTCATTTTATAGTGTAAACGTCGCCCGTTGCTGCCGTCGTTTGTGTGCAGCATATAGAAAATTGAAATTAAAGCTAACGACTCATTACCAGGAAAGAGAACAGAAGAATAGAGAAGGAAAGACTTGGTGTGAGCTTGATGCGACAAATTCTGTTGTTGTAATGTGGTGTAATGACAGTGTGTTACATTTCCTGCATGCACGACGAAAGACCGGGAAATTTGTTTTTATTTTATAGAATTCAAGTCACAGGGATATTGAATTTTTAAAGCCAACATTTAACTCACATTTGCTGCAAAGTGTTACCTTAATGCAGATATATACATACTAGGCGTGAAAATTTAGGTAGAAAGTTTTGCATGGATTTCATAAAAGCCTTGGATAAACATTCAATACCCGCTAACTACTTGTCAAACTTGGCTTGAATTGTAATGTTTTAAGATGAAAGCATTAAAGGTTTCTGTTTGCTTGGAAAAACTTTTCCAATATGCGGAGTGGATGGGTAAAAATGCTTAGATCATAAGATAATGGAGCCCTTTTTAGGGCCCATGTTGACTGCTAAAGTCACCTGTATTTTCCTCTTATGATTGTCTTACTTCGAGAAACTTGTTCAACTCTTTCGTTTTCATTCGAATTGATTTCTTATTATGTCATGAAATCTTCATTAAAAAGTTGTTTACGACATTCATCACCCTTTTATTGCCAAGACAGAGACTTGCACACTCTATTTGGGATTTCTTATCTGCTCCATTCATGATGGCATCAATATTTATTGCCAGATTCACTTCGTGAATTTCTTATTTTCTTTGAAATTTTTCTTTCTGATAGATATCGCATCACTCAATAAGTGTGCGGTCTAACTTGTCGTTTTTTTGCAATTTCATCATTCCAATGTTACGTGGTATTTGCTATTCAATCCTTGTCCCTTTCAAGATGGTCATTGAAGCATTATATCACGCAGGCGCCATAACCTTCCCAGTCGACTTTTGCCTTTTTGTTGTCCACTCGGCGGATTGCAGATTTGATAGTGATGATTTCATGTTTCATCCATCGTGTCATATTCCATACCGCCTCAAATTAACCGTACTTTTTTCTCATCAATAAGCAACAACAAACAATATTTTGAGGTTAGCATCGTTTCGAAAACAAGAAAACTAGTGTCAAAATGTCATGAAATCTTGACACATTTGAAGACCGATACGATCGAAAACTCATAGGGTCTGTTAACGGGGTTGCGATATATATGTTAGATCGGAAACGTATTGAGTGATGTACTTCTTTCTGGTACTATTGTACTTACTATAAGAACCCATGCGGTTATCACATTGCTTAATAGGGTCTTTACGATGTATTTCGCTATCGTTTGTCCTTGCACCGAAATATGTCGATTTACCAAATTTCATCAAAATTGTGACCTATATCTATCTGCACAAGTCAAAACACTATAGTTGGACGCGGCCCATCACTGCATACATTTATTCACATCACAACTTTTCAAAATAAGGCCTTATATCGGAAACAGTCGAAAGAATGATCCGTTTCGAACAATTCTCGCTACCATTTGTCCTTGCACCGAAGTCTGTTGCTTTGCACAAATATCATCAATATTGTGGTGACCTGTAGATTGAAGACAAGACAACAAGACGGAGGAACGGACAGACAAAAAGACAAGCTTCAATCGATTCAGTGGCTTTGAATCACTAAGTGGCGTTGAATTAGAAAGTGGCTCTGAATCGATTGAGATGGATGTACCTCAAGTCCATCTGATCGTTGAATACATCCGTATAAATTCAATACACCCTTGGTGGACAAATGGTGTAGGGTATAATACTACATGGCCATGGATAGACTGCACGAACTTTGTAATGCCGATAATGGCTACTCCAAAACTTACCTGTGTGGATATAATACCCAAAATAGTGCACTTGGACAATTGGGGTTTTTCGGTCCTCGGAAATCCTCCTGAATAAAGGCTAACGGCTATGAGAGACGTTTTGAGAATGACCTTGCAATCTTCAGTCGTACACGATGCGTATCGAATGCCTCTGCAATGATTAACACAATTATTCTTGCGAAACTAGGAATCGTGGACTTATCAAGAGAATTTTATCAATTATACGAATGTAAAAATTCAAACATTTTCACTTTAACGGACAAAACCAACTACAAAAATTGATGAAATTCACTACCAAAATTTTATTAAAATCAATTTTCTTTCTCCTTTGTTTCGGTTATTGTTGTTGATTGAGTTATTATGGTATTTAAAACTTTGTTTCCGCTAGTTCTTGTATATTAATGTTGCATATATAACTGATTGCATGCGTAAGCGCACACATATGTGTTTGACATTTTATGTTCACACACACATACTGTGTGTACAAATGCTCAACCTGTGGTAAAATATCGATTAATACATCAAATTTTTATTTTTATGTTTGGGGAAAAAAATCATTTACTTCCATGCATACGTATACATGTATGTCTATATATATATATATATATATATATATATATATATACCTATATATACCTATATACCTATATATACCCGTATACCTATATATACCTATATATATATATATATATATATATATATATGTATATGTACCTATATATACCTCTGCGCATTTTAACAGGCTCTGCTTGACATGCGGTTCAAAAGTTATAACAACACTTTGTATTACGTTTAAGTGTCATAATATGTCAATTTCCATTAGTGATTCTTATTTAAAATGACGTTTATGACACTTATATTCCCATCTTTATGTTATGCTCTGACTGCAATGACAATAGTTCGTAAGTAATATTTAAATGTAATGTGTTTCCCGTTGGTTATGTTCCGCGGTGTTTGCAAAAAAAAATAATTTTAAATGAATTTAATGTCTGCTAAACTCCAGACAATAATAATAAGACTAGACGTGAACGAAAGCATATCAATCAATTTCATGGCCAGGTGATAGTAGCTGATGAGAGCTTGAAATGATATGTCAGGTTTTTCTAGGATGCAAGGATATATCGGCCCCTGTTGGAATACCTTAAATTGTTTTGGCTCCGTCCTACGTTATTACAAGTGAAATGGACCTCTGAAACAAGAAAGATTGCGAAGCAATTTTGCTGTGAACAGTGGTTGCCAATTTTCTGTTCAATTGACTTCCACGCACAACCTTAAGCCGTTAAAACTACCTTTCCGTCACTTCCCTTGTCCCCGTAATACAATTCGACATTGGTATTCCTTCAGGAGGTGAAAGGTCGTTGAATTGATCTTCCTCTTGACAAGGAGAAGGTCTCGGTAAAAAAATCAACAAATCAATTCAAACTTGAGTTCGTGCAATAAGGCAGAGTGAAGCAATTCATTGCTAATGATCCTCGATGCAGTTCGGTAAGGTTTTCCTAATATTTGAGGCGTACATTGGTAAGACCTTGCCATACCTCTCTTGCCGTTAACAGGAGTAACGTAAGATTTTTACCTGTGGGCGTATCCTCAAAGTATGGATCCGATTCGTTTCTCTGTTGTTCAATCTGAACGGATTGGAAAAGGCATATATCATGTCGTCTGCTATATGTAAAACGATAAAAGTCGATCTTGAACCATGTCCTGGGAATGGCTGCATAGGGTAGAACCAATCTTTACCGGATTTATTCAAGAACTATTTTTCTATGTTTATTGCCAAACAAGACATCTATCTCTATTTTTAGGAGCGGTCATATCTGATCTTCCATTCCATTTTTGATGACACGGAGCGTCTTCCTTGCTTTCAGGCCTCGTTCGTACGGTATCCCTTTGGATAGTGAATGAATTGGGATTGCCTTAGCTAAAATCAAGGCGATCAAATGTATCGCGAAAATCGCTGCATAATCTTATCGGGCACAAGCGATATATTGGGTGTAAGATTAGATATCCATCGCCTGCTACCATAAAGAAATATAGGATTACCGGTTTTAGCATTTCAATTAGTACGTGTCCCCGATTTTCTCTTGCACATGTCGCGTTTGTTGACTTGATAAAGCTATAGTTGCAAAAGCGACGAATTTTGAGCTGGGATCAATCAGGTTGGTTACGTTTCTCGAAATTAAGGTGTGGATCCAAGTGTTCTTAAACAGTTGTGTTCACTGAAATGTATGGAGAGCGACTTTGATTGAGCCTTGGCAAATATTGTATGCAATGGAATCTAGGACCAATTATATAAACTCATTTAAAATGTCTGAGTAGCGACTGTTCCACAGCACAGGTTCACAGCGCAACTTGCACAAAAACGAATAGAGAAATCCTTTCACGAACTTATTAAAATTTAGTTACGTCTTTCTACCACGGAACTGTTAAGCTTTGTCTTGGATGCATACGAGAAGTCTGAACCACATCACATCATAATCTCTGGAAAGACTATTAGCTTCTAATGGTTAAACAATTTCCAAATAAACCATTACATGCATTGGGACGCATCCTTAAATTAAGTACTGAAAGGTTTTCCTTCCATAAGAACAATTGAGAATAAATTTAGGATAAATATAAGAAATCGAAATCTTGATTCATTCAACGTCGAAGCCATGTGGTCTCATCTTACATCGCAGAGACATTCATTTATACAATCACATGAAAGAAAGGTAACCCTCCCAACATAAACGTATTTTCATTTTTCCTCTCTTTTCGATTCTCCTTTAAATTCTTTATTAGATATATATGTGCACCTGCTTGCTTATATTTGACTATCCAATCAGTTAGCACGTGGACTCGTTTGTTCTAATGGCTCATTGAAGTGTCGTTATGCCACATTGTTCGTAACCATTATTCGATTGTTATTGTTGTAATTATTCTTAATGATTGCCGTTGCTTTTTTTTGTTTTTTTTTTTTTGTTTTTGTATTCTGTGTCAAATTCCAAAGGATAAATTTCAATTGTTATTTTTGATGTTGTTATTTCGGGTAATCGACTGACTCATTATGCGCACATACCTTAATAGTTTGTAGTTAACCCACCCGTGTACGTGTATACATAGACGTGTAAAGGAAATACAATTTTTGGTACGTGTTTTAATTTCATGTGAAAAAAGTCTGTGATAAGCAACTAAGTACCTAACCTAACCTGAGAAAGACATGCGACGAATTTGAATCATCCACCATCGGTAAAATTTTTCATAATTGTCATCGAGTCATCACAGCGCTTTTAGGTAACCTTAATAACGGATAGATGTATGTAACGTTATATCAAAGTAAAAATCATATACTTGTGATATTTTCTTAATATCATTCGATCAGTCGCTGAGACGATGTTCCTGTGTGCATGGTAACGTGAAATGATTATAACCAGTGGAGGGGGGTAGAAAAGAGTGGTTTTCGTGAGGTTTAGTTGCAATACATCCCATATGTCTTCAAAGAGTACAGGGCCAAGGCAATAGGAGAGGATAATACTTGTTACGGACAATTCAATTAGGCCTTTAAAAGCCTATATCGATATACTACCGGGAACTTGAATATCTATTCTTTCTCTGTATGTTATTTAGTTGCGTTATGCTGCTTCAATCAAAGTTTTTTGGTTATATACGGTTTGTTATGTCGATTGAAATCTGCTTTAAATATTTTATTTCGCATTATTTTGATTTAGTATCTGGTTATGAGGGTAGTTGCAAAAGTTCCCGACTCGACAATAAAAAAACACAACAAATTTGTTAAAAGTGAGATTATTTAAGCTTGGGCTGTGCCCAATAGATTCGATGCCCTGTTTATTGTGAGAAGCGCTCATAAGAATCGTCAAGGAAACATCATTCGCACAAATTATAAGACATCTCTTGAAGCCCATGTTTATGTCAAGAAGGAGTGTCTGCTGATAACATTTCCTTAGCGAGTTTTGCTGAGTATGGGAAAGAATTTCTTCAATCTGAAAATTCACGACATCATGACTTTTGTATCAATTATTTGTGACAGCACTCCTAAGTGGAAGTTTCAGTTGATTGAAGTAAATCAAAATGCGCTACTTTCGGCTGATTGCAGCTGCAATTGAAGCTGATCGAAGGTATTCAGCTTTATCGTCAATGTTAATGATTTGCTACGTCCCCATCATAATTATTTGGACTTTCGATATCGCAACGCATGCATTGTTCATCACTCGTAATGATTTCGCAGGAGTACACTTCGAATGAAGCAGGGAAAGAAAAAGTTTCCCGCAAATGGTATTTTTGGCACAGAACTACGCCTGTTTAAAGTTACAAGAAATTGTGTTGTACACGTGGTAATGAGATAACTTATACAGACCCTACTTTGAGATGAACAAGTCACGGTTTCCTTCAGTACCCTACTGTACTGATTAGATTCCATGTTAAGAAATGCACAGAACTAAGTTGTACTACTTTACAACACTACTTTAAAATAAAGAAGTCACGGTTTCCTTCAGTACCTTACTCTACTTGTTAGGCTTTATCTTAAAAATGCACAGAACTAAGTTGTACTATTTTCCAACACTACTTTAAAATGAAGAAGTCACGGTTTTCTCCAGTACCCTTCTGTACTAAATAGACTCCATGTTAAGAAATGCACAGAACTAATTTGCACTACTTTACAACACTACCTTAAAATGAAGAAGTTACGATTTCCTTCAGTACCTTACTTTAGTAATTAGACTCCATTTTAAGATATGCACAGAACTAAGTTCTACTACTTCACAATCCTACCTTAAAATGAAGAAGTTACGATTTCCTTCAGTACCCTTCTGTACTAATTAGACTCCAGCTTAAGAAATGTACAGAACTAAGTTGCACTACTTTGCAACCCTACTTTAAAATGAAGAAGTCACGGTATTCTTCAGTACCCTACTGTACTAATACTTCATGTTAAGAAATGCACAGAACTAAGTTCTACTACTTTACAATCCTACCTTAAAATGAAGAAGTTACGATTTCCTTCAGTACCCTTCTGTACTAAATAGACTCCATGTTAAGAAATGCACAGAACTAAGTTCTACTACTTTACAATCC
>KK499809.1:1320990-1381434 GCA_000688715.1 Glossina pallidipes
TAATTAATTAATTATCATTTCATTTTGTTTTTAATATTAACTTTATTTATTTTTTTGATTAAAACTAAAAATCATTTTCTTGATTAGCTTTATTTTTTTATCTATTTATTTTATTTACTTACACATCCAACTAAAATAAGTCCACAACCGGATTCAAATGACTCTTAGAAGTAAATCTTATGTTAATTATTACCAAAAACTGGTATAAAGTACGTAAGAAGAAGTAAAGAAAAAAAAATAAAAACAAGTAATTAAATAATAATTTATGTATAAAAAATTAACAAAGAAAAAACAAACATGTAGACAGCTACCGCAGAGGCACATCCACAACCAGTACAGATCCAAGTTGCAAATGAACTCCTAAAGCGTGGCAAACAAGCAAAAGCTTGCCACCCAACACAGTAAACAACACCAGTTAATTTTCGAATCATAGCGAGACGTTAAGATTGCAAATTAATTTAAATACGACAAAGCTAAAATGCGCGTATTAAGCATAGTTGCAAGTTTGGTAGACTGTAAAGAGTCCGATATTGTGATGAAATAATCGACAACTTTTAGATTTCTGCAAACAACTTTGAACGGATTGAGCAGCTCGATGAAAATAAAGTGCCTAGAGAAGCGATTAGGGACATCAAAGCGTATCTCACCAAGTACTATGGGCGAATCCATAGTATTATTGGTTGACTTAATTAAGAAGGAAAGGCCAAGAATAAATCTATTTTTCTCAATTGACGGTGAGGATAACAGAAGCAACCTATTGTCATACGGAGGCAGAGAGACAAGCCAAATTCCTAAGGGCAGACAACAAGAATTGCTTTTGAACGGACTCAATTGAATCTACGTAACACCTATAGCAAGGACACCACACAACAGAGGCATTCTCAAGTATTGGTCTAACTAAGCCTATGCATAGCCATTTTGTAATGCAAGGGTCCTTCAGCTCTTTGGACGATAACGATTCCAAGGAGAAGGAAGAAAACGGTCGGTGTACATTAAGATCTGGCTGGATTTGATCACCAATGGGAGATCATTAATGTATAAATTAAATAAAAGGGGTCCTAAGTGGTTGCCTTGAAAGACATCAAACGTCACGGGAAATTCGTCCGAGGTGATGAGGTTAAACAGAACCCGGAATGATTTGTTATGCAGATAGGATTAAATTTTTTTTTTACGACTCTTATTAAAATGAATATAAACTAAAATTAGTTTACATCATCATTATTATTCTGTATATTATATATTGTGTAGATGATTATTGTCACTATTATCACTTTTATTAACTCTAATAATTCGATCATTATAAAATCTTATTCTGATTTATATCAGTAACTGACAAACTGCTGTTAATAAGGTTAAGTCCATGACGGTATTCATTAAGAGATGGTCTGAAAAGTTTGATGATCCTTGTATTATGAGAGGATTTGCTTGCGATCTATTGGCGCTGCCAGCTCCATTCGAGAATTAGTCGAAACTTAGTAATTTCCGAGAAAAATGGAAACGTTGGACATGGTATATATAGTTAAACTAATGAAGGGTGATATTCTGTTTGGTCTGCTCACATTGTTGGATCGCGTTGGAACCCGTTTAGAGTTCTTAGGTAACACGTTTCCTTGACACTTGTACTGATTATCGTCTGTATAATCCACTTCGCATCTTATGTGTACCGGTCAATGAGAATTTCAGTTCCGTACATATATAGATATAATGTACAATAACTTTGTCTTTCCTTTTATAAAAATCGCAAATGACTATCAGAAATATATATTCTTTGCTAAGTTCGCGGTTCTACTCTTTTTCAGAGGAGAGACGAGATTCAATTGACGACAGACACCATTATACCTATTCTTAATAGGTTCTGATAGAATTTTAATCGACGGAGTTTCCGAGCCCGTACCTGTTACCATACATACATGGCAATTGACTCTTAGGCTCTAAGGTCAATCTACAAAAATAATTTATTCTTGGTTGTTAACCGCACCCTGAATTTTGTTACAAACATATCGTACTACATATATTGAAGTTTTGATTGATATCGTTTTTCGATATGACATATAATCTATAAAATGTGAAAAATATTCTTTTATGTTGATGTTTTATATATAAACAAAAAGGATTAAATTCTTTGCTTACTCTCACCTTCTTAGCGTACATTTTAATCTGCTGACATATTTAAATTTTTAATGAAAGCCAAGGCAAAAACAATAGCATGTTTACAACGACGATGGCTTTATAAAAATGCGGAAAATATCAATTTTAATAAAAAGTATAAACAAACATAGATAATAATGTTTGTGTTTCGCATATGTGTGTATGAATAGAGACCAATATGGCAACCAAAGCGTGATTTGTTATATAAACAAAACTGATTTTCATAATCCATTAAGTTCCAATAAGCTAACTTTATTACATATATATATAATCGTACAGAATATTTTATAATAGGAATTATTATCAAATAAATAACTACTTTTTTTTTTTAAATCCTTATGACGTAACCCACGGATACGCGTTTAAAGTTCAAATTAAAATTCGTTCATATCATGCAAACAAAAATTCATTTATCATCATTTTCCCGGTTTAACACAAACAACAACAAAAACGCAAACACAAACCAACCGTAATAGCGAGTGTGCCGATAATAGGTGGAAAAAGATAAATGGCGAAAAAACTAATCTATTGCGGTCACCGCTCCTCAAATGTTTTCATATTTTCATACCTCATCGAATGACGGAAATACACTTAGTTTTCTTAATACGTTGGCAACGTGCGGAATTACGCATATGAAAGCCCCATAAACTTCATACTACATTGATTAATACGCGAGTCCCAGACGACTGCCCCTTGCCCGTTTATGTTCTTGACTAAAATATCCAGTGAGGCAAGAGGTTTACTGTTTTGGTAGATTTAGTTTCATTCAATTTTAGAGCAAACACGCCCACAATAGTCCTTCCAAAAGCTACATATACCCAGCAAGGCAGGCAATGTTCTATGGGGTTCTCAGCATTATTACGAAACTTTTATTTAAAACAAATTCACTTAAACGTCTGGAGCGACAAATTTTGCTCTGCATCGCTATAGCTAGGTTTTTTTTTCAAAAATGTGCGACTTATTTGCAGGAAATCATTCTTATATGTTGGTATTTAAAACCCGGAAATATGCATCAACGATTACATGGCGTACAATTCCGAACTCTCTGTGCCCCAATAATAATAGTAAGCAATAAGTTCGCTCTGGCCATCAAATCAGCAATTCAGGCGGTGCCTAAAAATAGATAAAAAAACATTTGCGTGAAAGATTTGTCCTTTGGTTTTTAATGCCTGCAAATATTCGTTAACTGTCCCATAAAGGGGACGATTGTAATTCTAAGTCAATGGCACAGGTATGTAAGTATGTAAGTATGAAACCAGAGTGTTCGTATAGAAAATGATAAAAAATATATTATGTCCGCTGAGCGCTGTGGACAAACCGCGTTGAGATTTGACCCGCGATCACTGACGGCTACTCTGTAACCACCAATATGTTCACATCCTAAGCTATCTTTGTAAGATTCATGGCCATTATTACTTAATCTCGTCGGGCTTTTCGCGGTCCCTATTTCTTGAGGTTCGACCGAAGTGACGCAAATCAGTTATTATATCTCCCTATGCCATTCGATGTACGCTATTCGGCGTAATGGCTCTGAAACGTTTTCAATGACTTTTTTTCCGAAGTGATATTCAAACAAAAATTTCTCATTGCAAAAGTCAGACACAGATGAAGAAATACATGCTTAAGATATTTATTGCCTTCAAACACCATTTGGGCTCAGTATATTGCTATGAAAGAAAAAAAAGAAATTAGTAATAATGTCTTTAAAATGCGTCTTTAAAGTAATGGTTTTCGAATTTTTAAAAAGAAATTCACATAAAAGCTTTCTGGAAAATTTGATCAATCGATTGGTTGGTTTTCTATAGATTTTATTTTTTACAACTCGGGCCATGGGATTCGATATATGCTATTAAATAGAATGTAATCAATGTTTTTTTAGTAGCCTTTAATATAAGCAAAGGAACATTTGCTTACGCAACTGAAAACGAATTTGAAACATACCCGTTAAAGCCAAAAATTGTCTTGTAACAATAATCAAAGACTAAGAAATTTCTCCTGAGACCGTAAAAGCAATCTTGCAACAAATTATTAAATTTTGAAAAAACGCTGATGGGAAGCCTTTCGAATTCCTCTTTGATAAATAAAATATTTAAGTTCATCATTGCACTTACAAGAAATTTATTGTCGCTTTTATGCGGACGGTCGATTAACTGAAGTCCATGGTTAGAAATTACCCTGAATGCTTGCGGCCACCTCTCTATTTGTTTCTCTCTTTTCGCAATTCTCTCTGCCCATCAACGTGTTACACATATAGATGACACCAATCACTCAGTCAGGTTAAAAAAAGAAATTTCTGACTAATATTTAGAAGAGTGAAATAATGCATCATCGCATTACGAACAGCCAAGCAAGGATCGGACCTCATCTGGCTTAACGTTTCTCGCTTTTGAAACTTTGACCAAAAAGTACTGATGGCTTAAAACCCTTGAGGTTGCTGCAAGTCATCTGTACGTGTGACCAGTAATCCTGCAATGGAATCTTTAACTGAAAATCTGATCATTACTTCTTTATATAATAATTCCGGATGCTTTGTAGTCATATCAATGGGATGATGAGAAGCGTTGTAATTGTTAACCTTTACTGTGTATATAAAGTAAAAGCAATGCTCAAAATTTTATGATAAACGTTGCGGAGCATCTTCTCTTTAGTCCTTTAGTTCTTTGCTTTCCTCTCCTTTGCATTTAACATTTATTCATGAGACACAATATGGTCTTCCTTTCTACAAATCTTTCACAACGATTGCACTTTCGAGAATTTTCTTCCTTCCCTTACCTTCGACCGAAGCTTTTGTTTCGTAACTGAGGTAAACAATCTTATCCGCAGTCGATTGTTATACATATTCTCATACTTGGGTTAAATTTCTTCTTTTTCCTTACATTTATTAGTTTCGAAGTAACTGGAAATTCGCTCTGCTGTTGTTTACTTTTCCTTAACTAACTATATTCCGAAGTACGTCGTTAAAAGCTTTTTGATTATGTGCGAAATTCTCATTAAAACATGTTTTTAATGATGAATCGTTCGCGTTCAATTGCTTCACGAAAAATTCGTTTATTCCTTTTCGCATATAGTCTCTTAAAAAATACTATGAAATGATTTTCAAAAAAAAAAAAAAAAAAATTGGAAAAAATTGGAAAAAATTCGTAATCGCTTAAAATTCAGTTGAACGGTTACCTAAGTTGTCAGCCATTAATTGCAAATTCAAGCGGTTCACTCCTGACTTAACACACACAAGCAAAATTGTTCGCATATCAAATCGTGAACAATCTAATAGGTTAACAGATGGTGCGCCGGTGGTTTTATGTTAGGTGTTGTGCTGTGTGTTATATGCTTTTTGGTTATTTCCTTTCTCTGTCAATTTATTTTTCGGAAGGAAACGAAACGTCAACACAAAAAATTAAAATGTTCCATAGGAATCTGTTTCCGTACAAATAAAAACCCAACACGACATATGCTTGCTTTGGCATTAGTTGTTTTAATATTTTTTCTGTTGTTCGTGTAAATTGTTAAAGAAAATTTTATGTGAAAATGTGTTTGCAATGTATATATAAAGTGGAGATTTACACAAAAATGATAGAATGTTAATGACAATCGATATAACGATGTTTCTATGGCATTTTCTGGCCGAGTCTCTTACACTGCGTCTACAAATTACTCATATATCATCTAAGACAATTATATCTATTTATGAAAGAAATTTAGGCATTAAGCGAAAGGGGACTAGACGGGCGATTAAAGAACTAATCAATCTTCACTCTCTTCACATATGGAACGATTAAAGAACAGAATCCCACCTATCAACTACACCGGCAAATTGAAACCCGAGACTCTTATACTGCGTCTAAAACTTACTCATATATCAACTAAGATAATTATATCCATTTATGAAAGAAGGCATTTAGGAAATGATGACAAGAGGGGCGATTAAGGAACTTCACTAATCTTCACTCTCTTCACATGTGGAACGATTAAAGGATAAAGTCCTCCTATCAACTACACCGCTCTTGAATTGATCGGAAGGCTTTGGTCGCGAAGGCACGAATTCTCTCTTTATAAAGACATTTACTCGGTAAGGATTAAGAAAAATTAAAGTTTATCAGCCACTTCAACTTTCGTACTATGCTCGAGCAGCAAGGCTCTGCTTAGTTTCTGCTGAAACCCAGAATTTCACAGCAATTCTATAAGAATTTGGTTGTACAAGCAACAACGACGATATTTTTCTTTTAATTAAATCTTTAATAGGCTCCCACTGCAGAGAGTGGATGTAATCTCAACCTTGACTGATAAATCCCAAGACCAGTCTCATAAAAAACATCTGAAAATTTTTTTAGAAACCAAGTCAAGCTGGATCCAAATTCTTCTGTGCTCCTAAGGTCGGTTGAATCGAATTGAATTCAGGGAAATCGCAGTGATCTTTTAAGTAGATCAGTGTCACAATCACTAATATTCACTATCATCCTAGCTTGGATGCTTAGTTCAAAACTTCACTAATGACAATCTTTCTGTTGCCAAAGCTTTTAAGTAACTTCGTCATGAAACTTTTCATTTGGACTAAGCTTTATCCACTAGCTAACCACCTGCTTCAGATGCCATTCAATTTAAAGTTTTAAACGATTCCGGTTTGCATTCTTTATGGAACGTAGACATAAAGTCACTGATCACTAAGAACGATGTGAAGATTTATTAACTCGCATTATCCACACCGAGTAGCCATGTAGCTAAGAATCGCGACTACTACATCAATATTCGTAGGTTAAAATCCCAGTGAGGTAGAGCAGACTTGGTCGTAGATATAGTGAGAGCTGTAACACCTACCAATTAGGCACTCGCTCTCTTTTCCCGCTTCTTCCTCGCAGTCACCAAACTACATCGGTTCTTTCTGAGTTTGGGTTTGAAACTTAACCTTAACTTTCTAATCATTAAGAACGCTGTGATGGTTTATTAAGCCGTCTTTAAGTCATGGTTGTGCCTGAGTCAAATTTCCTTTCCTATTCTTGTATACAGTGAAGGGAAGTCGAGGATTTCATGGCTATGCTGGCTGGGGCACAGCAGGTATACATGTGATTCGACTAACATTCCACGATGTTGAAGTTTATTCTAATGGCAGAGTTCATCACGAAGATTTTAAGCATGCCGCTGGTTTTGATTAGCCCGTTATTGTCGGTGTGGAGTTAATCATAGCTTCAATCGATTCGCCCTGACTTCTGAGCACTACAGAGTAGTGTCGGCTTCGGGGCATTTATTGAAAGTTGGAATAAAAACAAGATTTTCGGGTTTGGAATTAACTCGAACAACGCTACAGATTTGTACACAGACTGAATAATATTTTATAATAGTATGCTTTTCTCTTTTTTTCATATATATGTATATATATGTATATGTATATGTATATGTATAAGTAGATAGGGATGGAAGAAGGAAGTAAGGGTAGGAGAGGAAAATTTCAAAGTATTCTTAACGAAATGTAGTTGAGACGGGTTTTTCTACGATCAGAAGCCAAGTTTGCTTCGAAAACTATCTACATCGTATTTGATAACTTTGCGGTAATAGTGAACTTCTCGTCTATATAAGTACCGCAATGGCATTGACTTTATATCTGCACTAAAAAAATCAACATTTTTCCTTCCTTTTTCTAAATATTTTAAAGACTTTCAGCAAATATCTTAAAAATATCTTAATGAGTTTTACAAGGAATCGATGTTTATTTATAGAACTTTTATATAAATACTTGCGTATATTGCCATGACATGTACGTACAGGATATGACCTCGCTCCCTCTCTCTCTCTCTCTCTCTCTCTCTATGTATATACGTATAGTTGAATAAACCTTTCATTCATATAACGAAAATTAATAACTTTTTATATTAGTGTGAGTTTCGTTGAATGATTACACAATAAATAGTACTTTGACACTTATTTAATAATGTGTGCGTCTGTCTGTGTTAAAAGGCAAAAGGACCAAACTGAAAGGCACTTAACTTAATTATCTAACCATTAAAAGCAATCATTATTGTTGCTAGTATTTTCAGTTGAACGCTAAGCGGCAACAAAATAACATCATAAAGAAAATTCACGCAAAAACGCTAAGCTAAAGAAGTTATTTTTTGCATGCACTCATTAACAGAAGTATTTGCAAATAAAGCTAAACTTAAATACACTTCAGGATTAAAAATGCCAGCATTACTAAGTGTTGGTTGTAATGGGCGGTCAAATGCTTAGAAATATAAGTAACACCCAATAAAATAGTATTGCAACCATTCTTTGTCTTAATGTACAGCAAAAAACAAAATAAATATGAAAAGTATATATGTGTATGTGTGTAAGTGTAAAGGTCATGAGTAACTCGAGACGTGATAATAAAGAACATTTAATAACCATTGAATTTATTCAATTAATTTTAAAATATCGACAGAAATTGTTGCAAGACGAGCGAAAAAGGTGTGCTTTCTTTCTAAAGAGAAAAACATCAATTTTTTAATTCATTTCAATTTTAATGATAATTAAAAAGAAGGAAAAAGGCGTGGCCGCCACGCGTCTTCGAAGTGAAACTTTAGATATTTACTATTAATAAAATATTTTTCAATAACAAAAGATCGCTTATGTTACTAGCCACTATATGCGTGCGTGCAAAACTCTGTTTTGGCCATTGTGGCGTATGAGTGTTGCTTAAAGCAAACAACTAATATCATTATAAATCCTATAAACGAAAAGCTTACCTGAATAATATTCTATACAAAATTGTTATTATTACTCATACGACCCGAAAATCAATATTGAAAAAAGATCCGCTCTGCAAAGAGTGATGCGCTCAAAATGTGTGTTACTTTCTTTGCTAAGAGAGTAAAAGAAGTTTCATTTCAAACAATAAAAAAAAAAAGCTTTAAAAAATTCTTTTCAAACAGTACGCAAGAAAAAATAGAAAATTATTCTTGAATTTTTTGCAGTATAATCAACATGCTATCTGTCTGTAGCTTGATAGTACTGAGTGGACGTACACAGAGTTTTCTTTTGTTTGAAAAATGAATATTTTTTAAACGTCTACCGAACTATTGAATTTGTTTTTGCAACTTTTATATTATTATGATGCCAGTCCTTATAGGATTTAATGCTTTTTAGCATTAAAGAAGTACAAAACCAAATAAAAGCAGAAATCTAAAATAATTTTCTTTAAAAATTAGAGCAAGAACATTTTTTAGTTTATGTTATAGTTAACTTATATTAAAGGTAACGTTGCAAGGAAATTACAAAATATTCTTTTCTTTATGAAATTGGACATGGCATTGATAATGATACAGTAACCTTTCTTAATACTTACTTATTTATTTGTTTTAACTAGTTAACCGTGTATGACGAATATATACGCCATGATTCGTCCGTCGGTCCTTGTCGGCTTTACTCATAAAATCTTACCATTACGGATGCGTTTTTAGCACTATGACGTATTTTAGAAAATATTTTTGGCATTTTGTCAAATCGGTTTTATTACAACCCAATTTCATACTACACATACTTTGCATTGGAGTATTGTACGAGTATATCGTTAAAGGCAGTTAACTCATTAAGAGCTTTCGAGCCATCTAAGAAAAGCTGATGAAATGCTTCTGTGCGACTCACTTTGAATTGAGTGACATCGGCTTCCAATTGTTAAAACAAGTTGAGTATTTTCGCTACAATGTGTGTAAGGGATTATGCTACTATGGAGCCACAAAGAGCTAAGGAGCTGAAAAATCGAGCGCTTAGGCATGACAGCACTCTCTTATTGAGAGCTGTAGGAGGATTCAGAAATTTTGAAATAAAATTTTAACCCATTATTAAAAGCCGTTCGACCTTTCTTTTGGCGCAAAGACGAACACTATTACAAATGGAAGGAATGGAACCATTTCTGCGAGCTCTTTATATAAAACGCTCGTTTTTAAGAAAGCTTGTTGCAGTTGATCGTATTTTGTCAGCCATTGCCCTAAGCTTACAAGCCATTCATTTGCCAGACCGCGACCGTCCTTAAATAACAAATAGTCCACGCTTACACTTACTGTAAAAAGAGTGATTGCTCTCTCGACCGATCGATCGTAATTCTCTAAAGTATTGCTGCAAGAAATCAGGCTTTTTGATAGTTTGCTTTAATCACCTGAGCAATGGTTTTTGGAGTATCATAGGATGACAAGAAATTGTTTGAAAAATACGCAATATCACGTCGATCGGTCGATCTTTTAGCCGGAGTTGTCACGAAATGATTTTAAACTAATTGCAGATAAAAAGATAAATCAAAACTTGTCCTTAAACGACAAAGCGAAAACAAACAGGTTATGAAATTCCGATTTATAATGAATTTATCAAATTGCGTTTCTATTAATCTAAAAATATACGAGTGTTTGCAGATGGGTTTATTTTATATGACACTACGATTTTACACCCACATATGATTGTGTGCGTGTATGAAAGCTTACAAGAATCATTTGATTAAAATTTTGAGAACAATCTGGAATTAGTAATGAGCTTAAGTACTTGTTGTAGTTTACTTTGATTGAATATTTATTTGTTTATAAGATATATTTATTGTTGTTGTTCTTGTTGTTGCATACGATTACATAATAGAAACGTAAAAGTGAACCAAAGTGGAAAAATTATTAGTTTATGTAACACTTAACAATTGCTGTTGTTGTTGTTGTTGTTGTTGTTCTTGTTGTTGAAAAAATCATGCCTGTGTGATTTAGTATAGTTCCACATATATATATATATATAGTTTTATAAAAGGAAATCAACTTGGATCCATATAGAAAGAAGGCTACGCTAAAAGGGCCTTTATTCACTGATTGTTGCACTAAACCTGATAACAATTATTATTTGTATTGCTTGGTATTTTTCTAAGAATCTTTCATCCGCATTATGCAGTTAATAACCCATATCCGATACCGCACGATTAGAATGTTTAAAAGGTAGTTATATATGCAAAAGCTGTACAGCATAAACATACTTGCGATCTCCCAACACTCACTCACACCGATTACAGCCACAACGTGTGAAGCAACAAAGTAAATAAATATTTCACTTTAACTAGCACTCGGATTAAAAACATAACATGTACACTGCAATTAAATTAAACACCCGCACACACATGTGCACTTATATTTATAGATTCACAGAATTATATCACTCATGACACGCCGTTGCCCGCCCGCGTACATATAATTAACTCATAATGAAATTTTAATATACAAGAACACTACACTTTAACGCCACCAACAACGAAGTTATGTTTTATTTCGTTTTTTCTTTCTTTCTTCTTTACATATTTTTATCTAAGCTTGCTTATCTTCTCTTTCGTTTACTGAGTTTTCAAGCACTTTAACGCTTTGGGCTCAATTCCAGTGATTTAGTTAAATATTATTGTATTATTTAAGGTCCGCAGTTTTTTGTAGTGCAATTCCGAAAAACAAACAAAACGAAAAAAGCAAAAAAATATTTTTCGTTTTTTCTTTTCGATTTATTTTTCAGTTCTCCTGAGTTTTTCTCACGTTTCCTGTTTTAAGTGACTTTTTAAGAAACTTCGGTAAACGGTTGCTTTATAAAATACTAACAATGTAACGGTTTTTCTTTTCTCTTTGCGTTAAACAATTTCGTTCAACATTTGCATTAGACGTCTTGCCGATGAAGACGATGAATTATCTGAGGTTCAGCCAGACGCTGTACCGGCCGAAGTTCGTGAATGGCTGGCTTCCACGTTCACACGACAAATGGCCACTTCGCGACGCAAGACCGACGATAAACCGAAGTTTCGTACAGTGGCTCACGCCATACGTGCCGGAATCTTTGTGGATCGTATGTATAGACGGGTGAATACCACCACACTGCTACAATTTCCAGAGGATGTGGTTAAAACGCTTAAGGTGGGTATTTCTTTCTGCTCTCTCCTTCCTCTCTCTCTCTCTCTCTCTCTCTTTCTCTCTTTCTCCCTTTTGACCTCTAGCTTTATCTTTACCATTTTAGAATCTCGATGACTGGTCATTTGATATTTTCCATTTGGCTGAAGCAACTAATGGTCAACCGATTAAGTATTTGGCCTATGATTTGTTCAGCCGTTATGGACTTATACCTAAATTTAAAATACCGCCAGCTACATTGGAAACGTTTCTGCATCGGGTCGAAGAAGGTTATTGTCGTTATCGTAATCCATATCACAACAACTTACATGCGGCCGATGTTACCCAAACTACGCATCATATGCTATGTCAGACGGGTCTAATGAATTGGTTAACTGACTTGGAAATTTTTGCTACAATACTCGCTGCCATAATTCATGATTTCGAACACACGGGCACCACCAATAATTTTCATGTCATGTCGGGTTCCGAAACGGCTTTACTGTACAATGATCGGGCAGTTTTGGAGAATCATCATATTAGCGCTGCATTTCGCTTGCTCAAAAATGAAGACTGTAACATCTTGTCTCGCTTATCGCGCGAAGAATATCGTGAAATGCGCTCTCTCATCATTGAAATGGTTCTGGCAACTGATATGAGTAGTCATTTTCAACAGTTGAAGAATATGCGTAATTTGTTGACCCTAAACGAGGCTACAGTCGATAAGCCGAAAGCATTGTCCCTAGTATTGCATTGTTGTGACATTTCTCATCCCGCCAAACGTTGGAATCTTCATCATCGCTGGACGATGTTATTGCTGGAAGAATTCTTTCGTCAAGGTGATCTAGAACGCGAATTAGGTTTGCCATTTAGTCCCCTATGTGATCGCAACAATACATTGGTCGCTGAGTCACAGATTGGTTTCATCGATTTTATTGTCGATCCCAGTATGACAATTATGTCGGACATGTTGGAACATATTTTGTCTACAATAAATGTAAGTCCAGTCGAAGGGTCAAGCAGGGAGGGGGATCCCTTACCCGCTTTTCCCAAACGGCACTCCGCACGAAGGCACAAAATACTCAAACCATGGGCCGTTTGGTTAGCAGAGAATAAAAAAATATGGAAAGAACAAGCTATTAAAGGTAAAGAAAATCGTTAAACGTTAAAAAAACTTCGTATTAAAAGACATTACTCATAAAGTAGAGCACGCCTTTTTTTTTTAATTCACTTCTTTATAAGTTGTTACCAATTGCTTATCGCCAATCATTTATAAGACATTTTTCGCATATTCATAAATCGTCTTCCAAAGCGAGGATATCGGGGAACTGATCGCTAATTTGGGTACTTCGTGTGTGACATCCACATTAGAAAACCGATAAAATGTATTTTTGATCAACGACGAATTCGGAAGCATCTTGTCTCTGTCCGCTGTCGTCCTGTCCGAGGCATAATTTCCAAGATTCAGATCTAAATTTAAAGAAGAGCAGGAACTATCCTAAAAAACTAAAAGCTTCAATATTACATGAGCGTCTGCGATCCATACGTAATATTTATGCACGGAAACTTGTTAAGTTTCGTCAAGGTTGCTCTCAATATATCATCAGACGACGTTCTCATCAAGCAAAGTTCTCACGGAACTTCGTTTTCGATAGTTCACCATTTTAATGAAACGACGAAAATTTCAAATTTCTTTGCAAATCTTCTGAAAAATTGATTGCAGAGATGCTCAATGCGTTCGTTTGTGGTGTCTTTCAATGGTAGCATAACAAGACTGTACCATGTACCCTGGACTCGAATACGCACTTTTACTACAAAGTTTGCTTAAGCAGCTTGAACAACAAGTTGAAAGCAACCGATAGTCTTCACCACCAGTGCCCGTCTATCTTTAATCCAAGAACTTATTTGTTTGAAATCAACATTTTTTTTATGAACTACGCAAACTTTCTGGCATAATTAACTTTCCAATTGTTAAACGAAACAAAAAACGAAGATTGTGTGTTTGTTGACAATTTCCCGATTTCTCGACTGACTGTTCATGCATGTTCCGGATTCGAAAGACAACATATGCCAAACAGAGACAACCATGACTAACGTAAGATTAATTTAACGCCAACCCAAACTGCGCATAGGCAAGTGGCGCCCAAGCGAAATTGTAATAATAATAATAATGATAATAATAATAATAAAAGCAGTTGGGAGAATGGGTTGCACATGACTTCAAAAGGAATATAAGAAAAATGGAACGGCTTTCTTTCATTTCAGAATCGTGTTTTAAATTCATATACTTTCGTATTCACACATTTTTCGTTGCATCCCATATACCAAAATTTTCGAAATTTTTGGGGATTTTTCTCAATTTGACAAACTCTATGGAAAATGGATTAGATCAGACCATTTTCAAAAAGTCATTATGTGGGAAAAAATTTTCCATTCTAGGTATTTCTTAGTAAAAACAGTGAAAATCCTTATTATGTTTATGTTAAAGGAAAATTGAAAATTTTAGACGAGATATGACCATTTTTTTGAAGCCATTCCTCCTCCTATACACGATCTTTATTAGGCAACGAAGCAAAAGTTTTATTTATTTTACTATGAAAATTGGTCCAGAATAACGATTTCATATATAAATTGCCTTTGTTGAACCTCTCTCTTTCTGACCTTCCTTCAGTATAAGGCTTCTCATAAAAGCTAAGCATCCCTATTAAAATACGGTCAAATGTTTGGTATTTTAGGACCAACTCAATATTACCGGGTGGTCTGTCTGATTATAACATTTTAGGTTATGTTTAGATCAGTACTTTAAAAGGCTATCAAAACATTGGTTCATAAATGCAAAAACAAAATTGAACGGATAGCAAATATGCGTGGGCATAAAGATGGATTTAGATAAGTATGTATTCCAAACATAAGCGTGTTTTATTTTCCTTATGCGATTAAATTTTTTAGAGGTTCCGATTATAAAATAATGTTAACCCTAACCTTGCCACGCGGTATGAATCACTTTGAACTTTGAACGTAAATTTTTTAATTACTTCATATTTCATTTCTAAGCACGCAAAACACTATAGTCGGGCATGCTCCGACATTAAATGTCCTACACTACCCTACAGTTGTCCATAATTAGCTTTTCAAATGAGGCGTTGTATGGAAAGTGGTCGAAAAAGCGATCAGTTCCGAACCGTCTTTGGTAGTATTTGTCCTTGGGTCAAAACATGTCATTCTTGACTATTTTAGAACTCATCCAAGCTAATAAAAAAAAATTTAATTTTTTGAAAAATTTCCAGTGACCTTACCCTTTACGGAAGTTTCATGCCTCATTTTATAATCACCATCACCTGTTAAATTTTTGACGGTGAATCCATATCGCCTTAGTCTAGGCCCACCCTCTATTATGTAAAGAGCTTTTCGAAAATGTCTTTATACGAAAAAAATTGTTCACTTTTAATTTATGTTGGGATGAAAAGGAATGGACTTTATGAACCTCTTTCCATATAAACGTTTTTACAAACAAGTGAAAACACTGACTCTCCCTTAAATACCCTACATCACCCTTCATATCCATATAATCCATATACCTTATATACTTCTAAAAATAATCCGTAGTATAGAGTAAGGCCCCAATATTGCGGTCTGTAGAGTGTACACAAGGAAACAAGACAGGCAGACGAGCAGATGGATAGAGAAACTTAGATCAATTCAGAATCATAAAATCGATATAATAAAAGATAGATCTGTTTCAAGTCCTTCTAGGTGTTGCATACATCCACACAGATTCAATATGCCCTTGCACCACCATTAGTGTGGGATATAAAAATATATGACATGTATATAAGATCTTTTTTTATGGTTCGTTATAAAAACGTGACAAAATTAGGCTTAAATCATTCCTTAAAACAGAATCTCTTACTCTTTCAAATCATTTCACATTTATTCGCCAGAATTATAAGAAAAAGATAAACATCGAAAATTTTTTCTTTTATTTCTCTTTCATTTAACAAACAGATGCTGCCGCCAGACTAACGGATAAAGTCGAAAAAATTGAAACCGCAGATAATGAAAATGCTGAAGATACCGAAAAGGCGGCGCAGTAAATTGCAGCATAAACATTTCTTGATTACATTGTAAGTGAAAATAGCAGCAAATTATAAATTAAAAAAAAGAACCCTACCAGAGGCCTATTGAAAGAAAAATCTAAATAAAAAGAATTATATATAAAAGTTATTTCATAATGAATTGCTAATCACTCAAACCGAAAAGCGAGGCAAAGGCGAAGGTAGGCTATTTGTTAATGTGTAAAACATTCTACATACACACACATCAGTTAAATATGCTTCTCAGAACTTTGTAAATACCTATCATGCGGACATGTCTGAAACATGTTAATATATTTATATATGTGTATGTAAATGTGTTATAATTCTCATATCATACAGCATTAAGAATGACATAAGTATATACTACATAGCAATCTACTCTCTTTTCCTCCTTTCTCTCCCTCTCTCTCTCTCTCTCTTTCTCTCTCTCTATCTTTCTTTCTTCCCCTCCCCACACACACTTCCGCTCTTTCCTTCTGTTTGAAGCTTTTCATTTATATGTATATATATGTGATCGTCGTAGTTAAATATGTATATTACGTGTAGAACCCATTAAAAATAGAGAAAGTATTGAGCGCCTCAGCCTATTTTCTTACTTGAATAATATACTTTGTTCCAAACTGAAGGAAAAAGATTCAAATCAAACGAATACAAAACGTTACAAAATTCAGCAAAAGAAGGCAATTATTTAAATTCTTGGGTTATTGTATCTAATAAGCGGCAAAAGAAAACCAAGAAAAGCGAAGAACGCAATGAATGCATTTGCGTCGTGCACCATGTACTCAAATGTCAAGATATACTTACATTACTGAACCGAACATATAGTTTACATGCGCTGTTGCGTGATGCACATTGCAAATGTGTTTGTGTTCAGCGCTTAAGGAAATTATGTCCGGCTCTGACCGAATCTTTTATACACACATCGTGGTTATCCTAAAAATACTAAAAAAACGAAAAATTGGCTGAATTAGCAAACGTTTGTCCGTCTGTCCAGGAATGACCGAAATGAAAATAGACCACCTTTTAGTAAAAATAAAACTGTGAAGTACACGTGGCGGATTTATTTCATTCCATTCAGAAAAGACATGCGTTTTTAGTATATATCACGGCACACTGTGGGCGTGTCCTTTGATTGATTTGCCCCATTTTCATTACCGGCTTAGATGAAACAACTGTTAATCACAGGAAGACGGACTGATGGACGGATAAATATGCAGCAATGGATTCAGTATTTGACACAGTTCATTAATTCGTATAGAATCTCTAAAGTTTCTTTTCAAGGCGGTGGATATAAAAAGGTCCGGCCGTAGAGTATAGAATAGAATTTTGACAAGTAAACAAATATATCTACGCTTTTTGCATAGAAAGGAACTGAGTACCCATTCGAGTAATCGCAAGGAAGTTGAAAACTGAAGTAGAAAATGTATCCGATCACATTTTGGCAAACTCGGCAACAGCATGATCAAGTGATTACATTTTGAAATGCCATTGCAGTGCGGATTTTTCTTTACCACAAAAATGATGTTTTGAACGGTCAGGCTGGATTGCCGGTTTTCTTGGATCTAAGTTAGCCAACAAAGCTATATTTGGTAAAATGCTGGCATTTGCAGAGCAGCCATGCTTTGCATGTTCTGCCGTAGTTCAAAGGTGTAAAAGCGCCTTCAAAGTCATTCCCTCAGAGCTGTTCTCAATAAAAATTAAACTAAAATTTGTATAATATTAACTTGCAGTTAAGGAAAGTTAGGTAAATTTAATTTTTGATTTAAGAAGGTTGGATAAATTTAACTTTCAGTTCACGCTGTTCAGTTATACTCTAGCAGATACCACATTTTTTTACTGCAAGATTCCTTCCAGTTAATAGTTAGCTGGCAAAAGAAACAAAAGAAAGCAGCTGAGAAAAACAATCGTAAGATTGATAAGGTGAACCGCGAATGATCGTAGGAGAACATTTGCAATCTAATTAACAATCAATAAGTTGTACATAAACATCAAATAGTTTTAACTTGTAGTTAAGTGTGGCTACGCTGTTAAACATACGATTGATTTTGCCAGCTGTTTTTTGAATAATCGCGAGGGAACATTCACGATCTAGCTAACGATTATTAAACTCGATGTTATTTGAAAGTCGAATAATTTAACGTCTAGTTAAGTGCGTTTACTGAAGAGATTCAGTTTAAATTAACATATCGAGAATGGCTCTTAGGGCTGCAGAGTTTAGTTGTTCGAGTTTTCGTAAGCGAAATAGCTGGGTGAAGGTCCTCCACTTGAGCACTGGTATTGGTTATATTACGTGTTTCACTTTACTTCAGAATGTCGCTCACGCCGCGCTGATATATATTTGCAGCAGATTTGCACGACTATAATATTTCTAATTGAAGAACTGCGAATTGGTTTTCTTAAAGAAGCATCAACCTTTCCGCGACGGGGGCCGTATATGAGAATGAGTAGCAGAGAATGATGGCACCTATATACCGTAATCCTTTATTGGTTCACAGAGACTGGCGTCGATTAAACACTGCAGCCGTTTATTGCAATGTTGTGTAAGCAAACATTGCAGGCATTATTGCGTATTATACCTGTCCGTTCCCTAAACCGTGGTAAGAAGTAACTTGCAGCTTTTTGTTCAACCTACTTCTGAGCGCGTATGCATAATACCAACTACTCCTGCGCTTCAGGTTACATGCAAATTCGGCAATTTGTACGTTCATACGAACTCGTTGAGATCGGATCAGTTTTTCGGCCTTCCTATGTACGGCTTTATTTTGAAAGTCGTTATATCAATAGCTGTATTAAGCGAAGTGGTGTAAAATATTTGATGGTAACCCGTGTCCCACTGTAATGCTTTTACTTGTTTCACGATAAATTTGGCTTTTCACCATCAACAGTTTGAGAATGAGAGTTATCCGCTTCCAGCGATGACCGCGATAGGTTTGCTGTGGTGTGTGCCACAAATTCGGTTCCAGGTAATATAAACCTCGCACTTGTTTGCGCGTTGTATGTACATATATGTACACATTCGTTAAATACATCAATTATTTTATTTTCAATACTTGCATCTTGAAACTAAGGCAAGAAGTTAATTTTGCTTTAGATCTCTGCTTAACAAAGAGATCAGATGGATGAGATTTCATAAAAATAGACAATTAAAAGATTCGGGTCGACGAACCGAATAATTTGAATTTTTGGTATTTTATATACGTAATTTAAGGCATTTCTCCACATTTTCCTCTTGCAAATTTCTTCTTCTTCTTCTGCCTCTTTCGCTTATTAATTGCAATTAACACTTATAGATTACCAGCATCCCCGTCTGTCCTTCCAATCACCAACAGATCCCTCCCTCTCAGTCACTCTCACTCTCTCTTTCTCGCTCTCGCTCTATGTAATTTTCTCTCTTTCTTTCTCTCTCCCTCCCTCTCTCACTTTCTCTAATCGTTATTCGCACACAGATGTATTAACTGTTCATTGCTATATTTAGTAATATATTGTAATGCTACTTAACGTACTATATGTTATAACTTAATATATATGCTTATAGCTACACACATACCTAGAATAAAAATAATTCCTATTTTTTTATACACTCTTATCTATAAATGTTTATACTGACTATGTATGAGAAGTTTTTTATTTTCTATATATATCTATATATATATATATAATATATAGTATATAATATGTATTATATATGTATATATACATATATATATATATATATATATATTTATAACGCTATTAGTTCTCTCTTTGATTTTCTTAAATGATTTTTTTGAGTAATTGAGATAAAAATGAAAAAAACAAACAAATAAATGTTTAAAAAAAAACACGTTTTCAAAATGTCTGATAGCGGGACCATCTTTTAAGGTTTATCATTGCTCTCAACAAACTGTTTAACAATTTCCCCAAATTGTTAAAGTTAAAATAAAACTTTTTCTTTCTCTTTCTCATATTTCTCTCTCTATCTTTTTCTCTCTATATGGGCGTTTAAAAACGATATATCAACTTTTTTCGTAAGAAGTAATTTCGAAATTTTTTATAATCTTTAGATTTGCGCTTTAAAAAGGGCAGAAGAGAGCAATGGTAAATTTACTTAGCAGTAAGGTTACCATATTATCAGCTGAAATTGGGATCATAGCTTTATTAAGGTAGTCAAAATATTATGAGATACTTAAAAAGGAATAATACAATAATGGCATTGCACTAAATATTTATATAAATGTATAAAAAATAACTAAAACTTTTATGTAAATGCACTCGATTTGGACACAAAAATATAAAAACAGTAATTATTCTAAACAAGAGCATAAACAGGAAAAAACACATTCTTATATACATACCGCTCTATTTACGAATAAAATTGTATGTAATTAAATGAAAAAAATAAATAAATAAATAAACAAAAAATGACATCATCACTAATAAAACGTAGTAATAATATGTAATAACACAAAATCTGTTTTTCTCTAGCAAAAGGCAGAGTCTTTCTCTCGCACACACACACACATACACACACACATCCATTCAAGTACAAAGCTATAAATCATTTCATCACACAAGCCTGACTTATTATTATTATTATTATTATTACCTTCTAACAGAACGCTATACAATTTTTGAAAGGAATATGTGGCAGAAAAAATTGTATTAACATAAATTGGAAGATTTTTAAATCAGAAAAGAACTTACGTTATGTTAACAGAAGTTTAGAATAGGGAACCTTTCAAGGCTTTCAAGGCGAACAATTAATTCGTCTCCGACTTATATAGAGACCGAGACATGGCGACGGGTGCCAGCTCTCGGGTAAAGCAAATGGAATCATAAAAAAAAAACACAAAATCGCAAATTGATTGATAGTTTTTATTTTACTAGCAATTCCTTCTGTCAATCAGACGTTTTTGATGCTGATAATTGCAAACGTAATGTACATATAAAACAAAAAAAGTAATGTGTAAAGTCTGCAGGAAATGTTGTATAAGAGAAAAACTACTAAGCTCTCAAAATTCTTGCACGACTGTAATGAAAAATTACTGCATTGCTATGCAGTGAAAGCTTGAAGAGTCTATCATTCTGTAGAATTAACATTTCTATCGGAAAAAGAAGAAAGCGTATTCTCTCACATACATATTTGAACCTCTTTTTCTTACTTCAACCAAACCCTGTGCCTCTAAGACTGTGAAAATAAAAAAAGTTCGTTTCAAACAGAAATAAAAAAAATAAAGTACTTTTTGTTATTATCAAACTGTATGACAGCAGGTCTCTCTCTCTCTCTCTTTTGGTAGTGTAAGAGTACTTTTTTATTGAAATAGCAGCTTCAAACAAAAAAGAAAGAAGAAGAACAAACATTGTTGCAATATTTATATTTGTTAAATTCGAAGAGAAAAAGCAAACTATAAAATGAATAATTTAATAGAGATATATTAGAGAATTTTACTTCAATTTATGTATAAATGTTGAAAAAGTACGAAAATCATTAAATTTAAAAAAAAAAGCACTTTAAAATTAATTCAAAAAATTTCACCTATTTAGCAAAAAGAAAAAAAAAACAAAAAGGAAACTATTTATTATTATTCAAGCATTGAAAAGAAAGCAATCATTTAAAATTAGTCGAGTACTAAGAGTAAATATTATTTATATATATAAATATAATTAATTATATATTAAGTAAGTAGTATGAAAGTAACCTACTCTTTCACTTCACCGTCACTTACCAACATTTGAAAAATACAACAATTGAAAATAGAACAAAAATATAATGCATCGTTTCTCCTGCGTTATAAATAATTAAACAAAAAAAAAAAAAACAATTTTATTTCGCCAACAACTCAAAACTTTAATTCAGTATTTATATTAAAAAAAAAAAAATGGAACATATAAAAATTATATAAGAAAAGATATATTGATAATTATGCATACATTATACTTCTTATTACAAAAACAAAATGCGTTATCAACACATACAAATTAAATTTAACAATGAGGAAACAAAAATTTATTATATAAACTTCATTTATTTATTTAAGAAAGTACCACATAATAATTATTAAGTTATAAAACAATGGACATGAAAGTAATAATAAATAAAAATTCACTAAAAATGAAATTATTTTTTGATTTCAATTGCGGTTTATTATCATTGAATGCTGCAATTTCTACGGTCATTTCTTATTCTGGAGTTGCCACCCTCTTTTTGCACGTGTGGAAAGAAAGGATTGTTGCAAAATAGCAATTTGTAGTTCTTTGTTGTTGTTATTCAACTTGAAAGTTTCTCCAACGCACAAATCAAATACACTCTGCGAGTTTTCTATCGCTTCTATGTCCGAATGCATAGACGTCCTCTAGTTTTAGATTGGAGAAACCATCAATTATCTCCGATAGTTAACTAGCAGAGTTTAAAGAATCCACATCGTCGTAATAAGAACATTTTGAAGTTGAACGATATAAAGTGTTTTTAATTAAAACAAACTCTCTCGACTTCCAACTTTTAAAACCTTCCGATTTCGAGCAGACTTAAAGGGCTTCGCTTAAATATTTCGGATTTCGCT
The DNA here is from genome assembly GCA_000688715.1 of Glossina pallidipes. NCBI lineage: Eukaryota > Metazoa > Arthropoda > Insecta > Diptera > Glossinidae > Glossina > Glossina pallidipes. The sequence continues at coordinate 1,343,629 of KK499809.1, forward strand.
TTCAACGTTTAAGCACAATATCGGCTAAACAGTTAAGAGAGCCGAGATCGCTCTCGATAGGCTCAAATAGCAACTGCCAAAGAAGTACAAAAAAGTCGACTAGCCTCCATGCTTTGTTAGCAGTTCTACATTAGTAATTTTGCTTATCACTATTTTCTAAACATTAGAGAGTTTTCTTATCAAAATACGCCTATAGGATTAAAAAATTCATTCTTCGTTTTCGACCATGAAGAGAAACACTCTCTAAGCTTGAGATATTGGACATGTAATCACGTAAGCAGCCGACTGTCGCCGTGATTGTGAACTTTTGTTTTTTCTTTGGAGAGACAACTGATTATCTCCAAGAGTCTAATCATGTACCATTATTGCCAGCCATTACTAACTGATGTCTTCTTCATTATTATATTAAATTTTTTGTTCCATTACTGTATACCAAATCTTTTGTTCTTTTATGCTCATATAAACAATTTTTATGCAAAATAAATAAACACAAGATCCACTATATAAAAAGCTATCTTTTAATCAAAACAGACCGCAATACTTTCAACAATTATTTAACTTTTATGTACATTTTCGTGCGAGTTACCATTTTAAAAATTATTTATATTTTTACCGCCTCAACTGAGGGCGCTCCACACGAACATCAATACCATCATCTTCATAGGTCGCCTGGAGTACTGACGGACTCCACTTGTAGTATCCACTTTGTGGTGGACACAGATGTTGCGCAACGTCGCACAAACGCTTGTGAGTCTTCTCGGCGTTCTTTGGGCTGTGGCAGATCTTTCGATATTTATGTAGGATACGCCAGCGACCTAGAGAAATGTTCAAAAACAGGACTTCGATTTTCGAAATACTAAATACTATTATATTAACCTTTACACACACGAATGCATCTTTTCACAATGTTCCTCGCTTTGCAATCGTTGTATTCGTTGTATTTTCTTTTTAGAATGTCCGCCGCACCTTGGTAAGGTGTCATCAGCCAGGGCTCTGTTGGATATTCGCTATCATCTGAAAAAAAACTAGAAACACGTAGTTTTTTTGCAATAGCATTTTTTCTGCAATAGTTTTCTTGATAAACTCTTTCACCGGAGTGCCTCCACACACATGCCAATCACGTGCGGGAACTTTGAAATTGACCGCCATGATTTTCATTTCATGGTCGCAAATCTAGAAAAAAATGCGCAACTTCTGCATAAATCTACATACAACAATATAACATGTATTTAAATATAAAAAACAATTTACTTACTTATTTTGAGATGGTGCTAGGGAGTCAGAAACACCCGGAAACTCATTCTCGCCCATCTCAGGTTAATCCTTTCCTCTACGCCGCGGTTATCATTGTTCTCCTCTGCAATGACCGAGCATAAAAGGAAATTACGATACATTGTTTTGGAAATATATACATTGATTAACATTGTTTAACTTAGATTGAAATTTTAAAAAAAATTATATATACTTTCATCACATTTTTTCTTTTTCTTTCTGCAAAATTTCCAAACGTCATTTCAAACACGTTTAATTTTTTTATATTTTCGAATTAGTAACAAATTTTCTAACAGCTGTTTATATTTTACTTTAACAGCTGGTTTTCTGCAAACGCAATTCTAAAAGGGAGATTCTTGGTATCTTTGCTTGGTTTATACTTACTGTTAATGCAAATTTGTTCTCAGCGACAGCAATTTCACTGTCGCCAAATTTGATGTAACCAAAAAGGGGGCATTTGGCGACAATCACCAGCAAGTTTGCTGACATGAGTAGATTTTATTGGTGATTGCCGTTTGCTTGCATGATTTCCCTCCAGAGCATTACACTAATTCAGTCTCAGTTTATAAATAGACGCATATCATTATCATTAGAATTAACTATCAAATAATTTTTGCCCTTGTTTTTCTTGAATTTTGAAAATTTATTTATATTTTGTTTTCTTCTTTTTTTTAATTTAAGATATTATTATGGGAATTTTACAACACTTTGCACTTATAAAAAGGAAAAATGCAAAAACATATGAAAAGATAATTAAAAATTAACTTGCAAGTAATTATAACGATCAAACAAATTGCATTTTAAACGAAACGGTACATTGTTGATCATTTGTTGCACCATTTTTGCTTACTCTCGCGTTCTTTTATGAAAAGTTAGTTTAATTTATTTTAACCTCCCTGTTTCCATGAGAATAGATCGTAATATAGTTAGAAAAGAGATGTGCACGTTTTTCTAAAAACTTTTGAAAACCAACTCTGAAATTATAAACTAGTTTAAAAACTTTAGTCGTTCACTTCGCACACGAAAAATCAGTCAATGAATTTGAAAAAAATAATATAAATATTGTAAAAGCATATACACATAAATAACTTAATTACAGATGTGTTTGTAATAAATGAAGCGCTTTTTATATTTATTCCGTTCTTTTTCTTCAATTTCTCTTATTGACATTACTTTCGATTCTGTGCAAAAAGAACGAGCAAAGTAAAATAGAAAAAATATCGTAAGAGCAAAGAACTAAATTGTCCGAAATTAATTCATGTCGAAGAAATTGAATTTATAGAAAATTATAAATAATATAAAGAGAAATAATGTGTCTAGAAATACTGAACAAATCTGTTTGAGAAATACGAGTTAAATCGATACGGAAAGAAAGGGCGAGAAAGAGAAATTTAAATTTGTGCAATTTTTAATTTTTACAAGAAATTTGTGTTCAAGCAAATTTTTGCAGAAAATTTTTTTAATTAACATAAGTACAAAAAGAGGATACATTTACAAAAATATATAAAAAAAATAAAAGTGAAACGTATTTGTATTTTTTTTCCACAATACACAAACACATTGGTTTAGTGACAACAAGGTCCGTAAAGCCGCTCATAAAATGAATCAAATTCCGCATAAATGGTAAGCGAAGGAATGTCGGCAAAAGTGAAGAAAGAAAAATTATTAACCTGATTAAACGTTAGAAAGTTTTCTAAGCAAAAATCAAAGTCGAATATTTCGTTTCTGTCGGTATATAATTACATATGTCGGAATAAGAGCGTCTCTATTCCAAAGCGGTGTCTACTTAACCCACAGCTTCTGCGATTTAATACATTCGAGTGGGTGACAGGGCGGTAGTAGCAAGTCTACTTAAACCATATGTGTGAGTAAACAAATACACATAGTCTGAATATAGATAACAGTCAATGTGCAGACGAAATGCTAATCGTCTGTTTCTCTTGCTTCTAAGTTCATTGTAACTTTTCGCTTGAACTCTTGTCGAAAAACGGTCTTTCAAAATGATAAAATTCAACTTATCTCTAAAGAAAAATACACTGCAAGCCCTTGCATTAAATGCTTAACTGAGTAAAATCCCATATTTATCTTCGTGATCTAAAACCTACCTGAAAAAATGCAAACATTTTCATTACTCAGATTAGCGACTTCGGATATATATAAAACTTTAAATCCTTTTTTTTATATCCTTTTTCAGGTTATTAAATAGCATTAGCGAGAACGCTGTTTAAACGGAGCTAGAATGTTGAGTTTTCCTGCAGAGAGACTCGTTATTCAACGTACAATTTCGGCTCTTCTTTTCCTACTACGTTTTAATGTATCTTTAAAAACAAGTTCCAATAAGTTTCAGAACTAGTCAGTCATTGTAAATTTTCCATTTTCTCGCTTCCTCGCTAACCCCAATCGAACGCAGGCGTAACTCAATTATTAGTTTGCTTTAAAAATCAAAAACAATCGACGTAATGGGTAATAAGAATTCTTGCTGTGCTTACGCGAGTCCTCAATCGGATCGCAAATCGAAAGAAATTCCACCCGTATACGAAGAACGTCATCACGTGCATCATCATACCCATCATCATCAAGGTACGACACATCAGCATGAATTGGACGGACATATAGCTTCCACAGCGGCCATACATCATAGTGCGGAAAATTTCGATAATCCACAAACACTGCAGCACATTTCGGAGCGCGAAGCTCTCGAGGGCGATGAGGATCCTTCAGTTGATCCCACAGCCGCTACTATGTTTCTAGAGCGTTCTAAAGTAGAAAACGGCGGTATTACACGTAAACGGTCGCAGCATCAAATATCTCAACAAAATTCAAGTGGAGGACTTAAAAAAAGTTCCTCTTGTTCGACTATATATTTAGATGATAGCACCGTGTCGCAACCAAATTTAAAGAATACAGTAAAATGTGTATCGTTGGCCATTTATTATCACATTAAAAATCGTCAATCAGATCGCCGTTTAAAAATATTCGATGAGAAATTGCACCCGCTTAGCCATGACCCAGTACCCGACGACTACGATACGCACAATCCCGAGCACAGACAAATTTACAAATTTGTACGCACTCTCTTCAATGCAGCCCAACTGACGGCCGAATGTGCCATCGTAACACTAGTCTATTTGGAACGTTTGCTTACCTATGCCGAATTGGACGTGGCGCCTTGCAATTGGAAACGAATGGTTTTAGGTGAGTTTTATCTGCGAATATATGAAGATTCTCTAAATTAATATTCTCCTTACTTATTACATACATTGAAAATAAAGGCGCCATCTTATTGGCTTCCAAGGTGTGGGATGACCAAGCCGTTTGGAATGTTGACTACTGCCAGATTTTAAAAGACATTACTGTTGAAGATATGAACGAGTTGGAACGTCAATTTCTCGAGTTATTGCAATTCAATATAAATGTACCGTTTTCGGTGTTTGCCAAGTATTATTTCGATTTACGTACATTGGCCGAAGCGAATGACTTATCCTTCCCAACGGAACCGTTGTCTAAAGATCGTGCACAAAAATTGGAAGCCATGTCACGCGTCATGCAAGACAAAGTGACTGCAGAAGCTTTAAAAAATGGCATCAAAAAATGGTCTTCAATGGATAATATTAGTCAAGGTGGTCCTAGACGTAGTGTAGCCATTCTATCGTGATTTTTATTAGTTTATTAAGTCAAAAGTTTCTAGATATACGATAAAAAGTTTTTTGTTTTAACAATGAAAAAAAAGGAACAAATTGCCAAACTTCATAGACGGGCCACACATTCACACACAACACACATACACTTATTCATGCATATAAAAAAATATGTAGCGCTTTTGCTTAGCAAAGAGCTTTTTATGCAAAACTTTTACTACTACTATTATTTATTTTGAAAAAAAAAAAAAAAAAAACGAAAAACAAATTCAAATTAAAATGAGAAAGGATGTAAAATTTTTTTTAAGATGCAGCTTTCGATTGGTTTCGATTTGTATATATATATATTATATATACATATATTTGTATTTATTAACCATAACGACAAAGAAGTACTACCATACATACATACGTACATACATATATTAATTTATGTGATTATAGTTTTTTTTTTAATAACTTTTGTGTTCTATCTTTAAGATTAAATTAAAAACATTTACGAAAACGAGTAACATTTAAATTTCCAATTGTAGTACATGTGAATTTTTGAATAGAAAATTTGAAATGCATACCAGTGGCAATCGAAATAGAATACTATTTACAAAAAAAGGGGGAGAACCGTCAACGAAAGAGGACAAAAACCAACAGTTTTGTGGAAACAATTTTCAAAATTCTCTCGTCAATTGAGAAGTTTTTCTCTTGTTTTCTTGCGTACATATATATACACACATACACAGCCACAGACACAAACATACATTTTTTTCTGTAATATTAAAAAAGCTATTTTCTAAATGCATTTAATCAATCATTGAATAGAACATTATTTTACCTATGAAAAGTAAAACGTTAGCGCATTAGATTACACAAAACTTGAATAAAAACAAAAAGTAATTATTCGTAGACTAAAGGAAAAAAAAATTTGAACAGAAAAATTTTAGCGGGATATGACACGAAACTGAATGAGTTTTTTTTTTTTTTAAACCAAAATTGAAGAGAATTTGAATTGGTCAAAAAAATAAAATAAGTATTTTTCCGATACCACAATTGAATTTTTTACAAACGTCGATATTCATCGATACGCACGAATGACTACGCACTTTTTATTTATTACAATTCATATATTTATTGTATGTATTTCACGATCAAATCCAAATTATTCATAAACTAATTAAAATGTCTGGAGATTTTACTACAAACACTATTATATGAACGAAGAAAAAAGAAAGTTTAATTTAGAATTTGTAAATTATTTTACATAAAATAAGAAACATAAAATAAACCGCAAATGATCTAATTAGAGTAGAAAAAGTGTTTTTATCGTTCTTTTTTGCTTATACAATGAGGTGTAAAGAATTACGTCAAGTTGAGGACATAAGTTTGGAAAGTTTTCAAATTTGTTCTATTTGAATTTAAGTTCCTTCCATTTCATAGTTCATGCAGATGAACACTCACTTTAATTACGACCAAAGTAAGAAAAAAGAACAATCATATATTGTTTGTTTATTTATGAATGCTTTCGTAATAAAATAGACAAACTTATTGCTTGAGTACTTGAGCACTCGCAATTAATATTGCATTGAAAGTGAAAACGGCCAGAAATTTTTTCATCGTAAAATTGTTAAGTTATGTTTAGAAAAACGAAGTTCGTTACTGCTAATATGGACACTTTTCTATTAGTTTGGTGGTGGTGTTTCCTCAGTTAATTCCTCCGCCTTTTTAGATTCACACACTGGAGTAAATGCGGGCGAGGATTTGCAATCCAACAGCTTTGCATTGAAGCGAGAGCAGTAAATTAACTCCAAGCAAAAATTTTCCACATTTCTTTTTGAAATGTCATTTTAAGAATTCAAACTTGAGACTATTAAAAAAGAAAAAGATACATGAGCTTGATTTCAACCTAGCGGCAGAATTATTTTTGACAAAAATGCTTCTACAGTTTACAGTTTAAACAGAGTATACATTCCCATACATTACGCTTTTTTAAGCTTCAGATTGATTTTTGGCAACACTAAAGCAAAAACGCTGTATAAAGGGGCAGAAAGTGTGAGAAATAAACAAATAAAGTTTTCTTGCAAATTGTTTTGAGCAAAAATATTCATTTGTACATGTTTATTATTCTCAAACATATGCGAATAAGTGAAGTGTGAATGAAAGATATATCACAAATATAACTCTATCACGATAAGAATTTCCATCTACCAGTGAAAGCAACCTTAGTGAAAAGAGAAATTGGAGGAGAAAAAAAAGCGATAACATACACAGCTTTATATATTTAAACCACGTCATAAAATGCACTGCCAATCATAATTTTACAAATAATTGTCGCTAAAAACACGTACTTCAAAATGTACATCAACTTTAAAACAGTAGTAGCGAAGCACGATAAAATTATTGCTGCTCAGTAATTATTAGAGTGTAGTCTTTTGATTTTCAACGGAAGCAAGAAATTGTGCCATAAAAATATAAGATTTAAATGCAAATAAATATCGACAAGCTGCAGCAAGAATTCTTTCCAAACTTTCGTAAATGAAAAGTTATATTTTCTCAAAATTAAATACGGCAACGCTGTAATTTTTAGTAATAATAAAAAAAAAAAGAAAGAAAAAAAACAAGAAAAATATATTTGAAGTGACGGAATATTCTTTTTTGGAACTTTTAAAATTATCAAAGAAAAAAATTGTTGTGTAACAATATTTTATTGGTTTTATTTTTTTTTTTTCATAAAAGAACATTTTTTTTTCTGCGTTTTGTCTAAGCAGAATATAGAATTAATGCTCGATAAAAAATTGCTGCAATTCTATATTAGATAAGGAAAATAATCTTCGAATTTTCATACACACAAACGTGTACATTATAAGCATAGACTGGTGGTCAAAGTCTCGTAAAGTGAAAATAGATAACAAGTAAAAGAGGGTAAATCAAATGAAGCAGAACAAAACAGAGACTAGGTCGGCTGTGCAGTAAAAAATAAAGTAAAATTAAAACTAAATTTTTAGATAAATTAAAAGGAAAACTATCATCAAATTAATTTAGTTGCGGGTAAAATATTGCCTTATTTAATAGTGGACGATAAAACAAATAGGATTACTTGTGGGTTTTAAAAACGCAATAAGCGTTAATTAGTTGAAGAGAAAATAAAAAAAAATAAAAATGGATGATACCAATACAACCGCTACATCTACGGCGGCAGCTGTGGCCGACGGAGCCACCACTAAAATTCTAGACACACCTAGCAAAACTAATAGCATTACTACTCCAAAAACAACCTCATCAACAAGTGTAAAATTGTTAATTAAAGCATCAAACCAACAATACGATGACATGACGGTCGATTGCGATTTATTATGGACCGTTAAGAATTTAAAAGCCCACTTATCATGGGTGTATCCCAGCAAACCTGTGAGTAAAATATTCTAGAGTTTTGCAATTTGTTCTTTATAATATATAGATATATCGATTATTTATATTGAAGACTTCGATTGATTCATTCTATCGCTATGAATCTGTTGTGGCAAAGACGATTGAGTTGTACTAGATAATTGAAGTTCTTTTGTCCTTTAGTTAAACTTATTTTATTTCAACAATTTTGACATTTCTTTCCCTTATGATTTGAAACCCTGAAAGCAGAATGCTCGCCTATTACATCCCCAAGCTGGAACGTTAAAAATTTTTCTTTATTAAAATAGTAGAAAACTGTCCACCTCCCTCTTCGAAATTCTTTCACGCCCGTTTATTATTTACTGGGTAATATTTCTTTTCACAACAATTTCCGTTAATATCTTTTTTTCCTTGATGTCTATAAAAGATCGGTTGTAATCTTACCACCTGCGATAAATTTGTGTTATTGAAAGTTTAATTGTTCATCGAGTCCGCCCAATAAAGGCAGTTCATAATGATGTAGCACTCCACCGGGGCCAAGATCTAGAATATTTTTCATCTGTTACAGGCATAAAAAGCTAATTTTATACCACAGTTAAAGCCGTTGACGTATCTACAATGCCGCGAATTCATTAATTGTATGCTTAAAAGACCCGAATATTGTTAAAGGAAAAGCAATGTTCAATAATGCAAAATATTTTTGTGTTTAAATTTAATTCGTCAGAATTATTTGAAAATTAAAGCGCATAACAACACTTCAAAATCTTAAAACCTTCATTGGCAAAGAAAATTGAGGTCCAACATCGATATTTTAATCAAAGAAGTCATCGGGAAATTTCGTTGATTGTGAAAGTGTGTAAGCTGTAGTGATTATTCGATTGGTTTTATTTATCACCAAAAATATTCAATAAATAGATTCAGAAAGTAAGTCCCAGCTGTAGCAAGTGGAATTCGTTTTTAAGCATTTTTGTGGTTGGGAGAAGAACAATGTATACTCGAAGAGACAATAGAAGAATGTTCAAAGTTACCGTTCAAAGGCGGCCTTGAAAGCAGAAATCGCGATATTTTATTCTTTATTTTCTTTTCTTTTCCCTTGTTTAACAATTTGCCAGAAATATAAATTCCATTTAAAACTCGAACGCAATTCCAAATTGATTGTATGTTTAATGAACGACAACACTAGCAATTATTTAATTGTTCGCGACTGCTTGCCGTTTGGTTTATCAGTAAACGAATAATCTAAAAAAAAATTTTTTTTTTTGCATCAAGCAAAGTGAATATCAAGTGCGACAAGTGGTTGTTTCTCATTCGTCAGTATTGTTTCTGGTTATAATGGAAAATATACGAATTATATTGTACTGCTGCTCCTCTCTTCTCATATATTCTTATTAAGAGGTTTGTTTGTTTTGCTTTTTTTACAGCCCGTTACCGATCAGAAGTTAATATATTCGGGCCAATTATTAAACGATAAGTTAATGTTAAAAGATGTCATACGTAATTACAAAGATGTTTATACCCATAATCATATAATACATTTGGTGTATTCAAGTAAAACCTCTTATAAGCCTGTGACAAATCTAAAAAGCAAAACACAATTAAATACGTCGACGCTGGCTGACGGAGGTAACAGTAACATGTCATCATCTCTTGATGGTCTAAGGCAAAGGCAAACAGCCACTGTTACCCAACAGCAGCCGCAGCAACAACAGCAACAACAGCAACCACAGCGCCAACAGCAGCAGCCACAACAGCAACAACTACCCAACATAACCATGTCGCAAACGCAATTTATGCCACATCTATTAACTGCTGGCGTACGCTGTCCCCAAATGGGTGAACAATATAATATGCAGGCATTCGCCACTCAACAAGTGGCGATGTACAATTGGATGCAGCAGATATATTCGCAATATATGGAACAGTGTTTGCGATTGTAAGTTTGGAAATTCAATTTTTTAATCGGAAATGTTCAAAAATTTTTACTATTTCCTTTTAAAGATCCAATATGGCGACAGGTGTTAGTGACGGCGAAGCGGTTGATAGCGCCAATACCCCATCTGCAGCAGCGTTTACGAATCCCTTTTTGCTACAGCAATATGCTTTTAATATGAATACGCCACCTGTGATAGTACCCCTGGGGCAAATTCCAGCGACTACAAATGCGATTACTAATGATCCTGTTGATGCCGCTAATGGCGTAGCGGGTCAACAGAGACCGCCGGTAGCGCCAGCACCAGAATTGCAACAGGTGCAAGCGCCAGCGGTTGCTCCACGTTTTCCCAATATAGCTCAAGATGATCAGGAGAACCGTGATTGGTTAGATAGTTTGTTTTCTGTCATTCGTTTTATGTTGTTCTTAACTATTTTGTATATTAACTCCTCGCCTCTGAGATGTTTAATGGTCTTTATTATAGCCGCTGTTATATACTGGTAAGCATAGACTTACTTGAAGTTTACATAGAAGATCTTTTCGGAATTCATTTTGTTCTTTGTAGTTATCACATTGGAGTGTTTCGTATACGACAAGAACGTAATAATAATAATTTAAACCGCAACAATAATGCGGCTGTGGCAGCTGCAGTTGCCGTCGATCAGATACGCCAAGGTATTGAACAACAACAACAGCAACAAGTTGTTGATGCCGGCGCCGCAGGGCCTGGTCAGGGTAACGATATTCAAAATCAAGAAAACATTGGGCAAAATACCGATGCAGATGCTGGCGGCGATGCTAATCGCTTGCCGTCTCAGGGCAATAATGCGGAAAACTTAAATGCTAATGCTAATGTTTCCGACCAAGCCGGTTCGCTGTCTTCAGCTTTATCATTTGTACGCACTTTTGTTGTAACGTTCTTTACCTCCCTACTGCCGGAAATGCCGGCAGTTTAAAATGTTATCATTAAACGCTCTTCTTCTAATCGTTATATTTCCGAAAAAAAAAAACGAAAACAAAAAAGAAAAAGTGATCGATATGCTTGCTTGACGTAATAAATAGCTTATATATGCTAAAATATTTTTATATGTTTATAAGTAAACTTGTCGATGACTTTTCTTTTCTACTTCATGTTTGTAAGCATTATTTATTTGTTGGAACTTTAAACTGTACAAGAGGTCTAAGATCTAATAATTCCCAACAATTTCTTCAAAATTGTTAGTTTCTTATTTAATTAATTGTTTTAGATTTAATTGTTAGCAAATCATGGAAAAGTTACTTCAAAGAAAAATTATAAGCGAATTCAATCCAAACACACACACAAAAACATACATAAACACACAAAGGTGCACACACACTTTCATACATCATCTATACACAAGCAAACACGCATCTTAATATTACTTATTTTTCTAGTATTAGTGATTTAAATGCATTCAATAATAATGAGAATTGAAATCAAATACGATAAAAAAAAAAAGAAAAGGAAAATGTACTCATGGAAATTCACGTATGATGGAATGATTACTCTTTTAATAATAAGGTAACGCTTTAAAAAAATTTTCCAATTTTTTTCAATATTTCAGGACTAAGTAAATTTTATGAATTGCTGTTTGAAGGCCCGATTGATTTGCCCGGATCACGTTTGAAAACGGACGCCCTTTTTCCGTGAATGTTTTCAAAGTAGCTAAAACATTTAAACCAAAAAAGAAAAATGAAATGAACGTAAGCAGGCCGTTTTTAGTGACGAGTCGCTTCTGAAATATTTCTTTAAAAAATTCTTTCAAGCACGAGTGCATTAATGATTTGCCACCAGGTGATTAATAAACATATTCAATGAAAAAGTCACAAAACTTGCCTAACTGACGCCTATATTCCGGGTAACGTCACAAGCACAGAGCCACAAGTGACTTCTTAAATTTGTTTTACATAAAACAATAATACTGGAGTCTTATTGTGATTGTCACTAAATGTACAAAACTTATTGACGGCCTTATTCTGAGTGACGCCGCAGATACATCATAAATCACCAGTAACCACGTTTTATAAAAGAAATAATACTGGAATCTTGTTGTGGCAGTCACAAAACTTGTCTGATTAATGGCCCTATTGCGGGCAACTTCACAGAGACCGAGTCACAAGTGAATTAATAAATTTGTTTTATAAAACAAAAAAATAGTGCTGAAGCCTTATTGCGATGGATTGCTAAAATTGATGCCAAATGAAGAAAATCTATGACAAGAAAACGCAAGCGTTGCCCCCGCTTATGTTCAGTGATCGATCACAACGCCGGAATGTATCCCTAAGTTGCTTTAGTCTAATAAAATCATAAGTTTTATATCTTTCCTTTATTTATTTTTTACTAAAAAAGTCAATTTTATTATAGTATAATAAAGATAATCAAGAGCCTCTCATTTAAACAAATTAAAGCGGTTGGCTTGTATAAAAACCAATGTTTTTAAAGAAAGTAAAAATGATCGCTCTAACGCCAGGTGCCGATTTATGGCCCTCGATAACGAGTAGAGAGTTTACAAGTGTCGGCAATGTATGCATTTTTCTTAATATGGAGTGAAAAATCCTTCAATAGTAAAATTGTGCACGAGTGACATACTCAAATTATGATCGAGGTTACGCCCGATATCGAGAACTATAAATCGGGGCCCCAGTTATTCAAAAAATGATGTGATGTACTTTTGGCGATAATGATTTATGCGAATAATTTGAGCAAGTGTCCACATTTTATTTGCCTTATCGTTGAATTCCTTTAAGGCGGCTTTTAAATGTTTGCAATAATTTACAATGAATTTGGCTCATCAAGTCGCTTCAATATTACATTCTACCTTTTTGAAATACAACTTAAACCTGTGCGCTCTGCCCAATCGCTATATTTTTGAATTTGTCTGCGAACCTAGTTTCAGCCAAGAGAAACTCTTGTTTCTGTCCGTGTCAACCAGGAAATTTATCTATTTTTTTAAATTAATGGAAATGAAAAATACTTTTTTTTAATTACTCTTCAAAAAAAAGCAGAAGCAGAAAGTGAACGTTTCTTTTCTGGGTCTGGCAAGGTTTAATCAGAGATTACATATGAATTTAAAAGTGATTTTTGAAAGAATACTACAAGGCACCAAGAAATTATAAAATCGAAAACGAGTTTCGCAGCCAGTGGACTAAGTATATAATACTACGAAGCTTCAATATTTTTCACTTTTGCATACGTGGGTACGTTTAGAATCTAACTCGCTAACATATATAGTGGGCAAAGTTAGCGTGAAGATCTAGTACAAAATGCGGAGGAGAGCGAGAGCGAGTACGAACGCGGCCTCAACTGCGGTAGATAATAGGTGAGCCGCTAAAGATCGGTCTAAGGTAAGTAAATTCAAAATTCCGTAATATAAATTTTTTGTTAACCAAAGCTTAAGACGGTTTAGACGGCTTACTCGTGTCATATCCAATGTAAACACTTCGCAACAACGTAACGCGTTACATATTAATTAAAATTCTTTTTTCATTTAACGATCTTTTGTTTTTTGTATTAAAATAAAATTCAGAAGTACTATAAAGTGAAGCCTACATTCCGTACCTGGTACTTGTGCGAACAAAGGGATTTCTTTTTGACACAGTTGCTGAAGTTCGGGCGTTTGACAAAGGCACACTGATGCGAGAAAACGGTTTAATTCATGCTAATCGTTTAATTGCTTATGCGACCATTAGTTAAATTTTTCCCTTTCGAGGAATAATGACACCCAGTCTATCAACAGTTCACTCATCGTTAGATCAAGACAATCCGATAGAAGACATGGTAAGTTGAAGTTGTTATCATTGATAATATAGTATTGATCCAAAAGTATCAGGAACATTTCGATATCATGCTTGTTTTAAATTTTATATTGTTTTAATATACTTTGTCTTCCAATAAATAATTTTGAAATTAAATAATCGCATATGGCAACAGTTCATTCAAATTTTCGTGGACTTTTGAAAGAACATTTCAATGTTTCTCCCGGATATTCTTTTATTACTTCTATGAAAAGCAATTACTCTTCGTAAAGGAGCAATTTAGCGTAGTGTACCTAGCAACTGCGTAGTGATAAATCCATAGGCTTTGCGGTAATTTCACGAACGATCGTCGGCAGTTCGTTATTATGATAGAAACTTCATATCTATCGAGCAGGTAGTCGTTGTACGTGTGTGTTATATTAGGTGGGAAGCAATCTTAGCGAAGAATATTGTGGTGATATGAAGGGAGATACACACCATGAATTTATTTATAGCGATGGTAGTCTTTTAGGTTATGTCCACTTTCGTGGTTTGATTTTATTGGTTCGTTGAGTAGGTTATTGTTCGAACTTTTGCAAACTTCGTAATGCGTCCGCGTACGAAATGTTGTCTAAAATGTTATATTTGTGTGAAGGTCTTTAATATTTTTGTTGATTCTACAAGCGGAATATGGTTGCATTAACATGATTAAATACCTGAAAGTTTAAAATTTGAAAGAAAATTTGAACATGACAGTATAAAAAAGGGGATTAGTATTTGAGGCATCTACAGGAAAGTTTTGTAATAACCAACATTTTTGCTATTATCTATGAATTACGACAAGTGTCGATTCCAATTTGCAAGACATAGCAAGCCTTTTATGGGGGCAAGCCAAAACTTGACTCGACGTGGTCGACGTTTAGTAATGTTTGTACCTTTTTGGACAGGAACTTCTCAGTTTTCACTTGTTTTCGTCATAAAATACTCAGAACTACAACTTTTAAAAGATACTTATATGGGAGTTAGTCTGTCCGCGTGAAGTCAATTTATGTATTTTTGCAGTCGACCTATAGTTCGGAAGTTTTGAGATATGTTTCAAATTTGAATGCTATTGAGAACGAGTTGGATTACATCATTTTTACGATTACTCCTTATATAACATCACATTTTCAAAAGTCTGTCATTTGGAAAAAAAATGTAATTTTCAAGATATTTCAATAAAATCCGCTGAGCGATAATATTTCGCTATTGTGAATTGATGCGGAAAATTTAGTCAAGATGGAGACGTTTTTTGGGCCACCTCCGATATAAAGGTTTCTATGAAGAATAAACCTTTAGACGGTAAAAAGTAAAATAATAATAAAAGTAAAATAATAAAAAAAAGTAAACGTAATTTTTATAATTTTATGATGAAAGCTGGCTGATGGTATAATAGCATGTTGGCATAAAAATTGAATGTACCCCATCTACAAGCGTATTTTCCGAACCCATTTCGGAGCAAGGACTTTTATCAAAGGCAAGTACAAGTAAACCAAACATTATTTTTGATATTTCGTAACGAAAATAAATGAAAAATTACATTAGATGTTGTAGTGTACCTTTTGGAAAAAAGAAGCGGATAGTGTGCTTCCTACCTTTGGCCTATAAATTATTTCTTTAGTCCATATAAATAATAGTAATAATAACAATTCGGTCGTGACCGAATCTTTCATACGCTGTTATCCTAAAAAAGACTAAAGGGAAGGAGAATAACTAATTTTTCACGCTCAATACTATTGGATGGGCTTGACTGATTTTTTCTACTTTCAGAGCAAAGATGGAAATTGATGTGATGCACGTGTTGTACTTTATGAGTAGCAAGGAAACATCCCGGAAAGCGAACATATTCGCAGTGTTTAATGCACAGGCATGTGGGCATTGTAGACGCGTTTTGTGACCGATTTGGGTTATTTTCAAATTGTTTTGTAAATTTGTAGGCAATATTTCAATTTTTGCGAAAGGGAGAATGTTTACTACAGATACTACACAGTTGCGCCGGCGGACCGATCGGCAGACGAACATGCTTAGGTGTATTCCGAATTTGGAAGTGGCCAAGAATTTATATTCTTTATGGGGTTTTTGAAGCTTACTTCTGCGCGCTAATTAAGGAATTGAAAAAAAAATTAAATTTAGCCTATAACATAGAATAGACGTGGACCATAGAATGTACGTCCAAAATTTTTTTAGATTTGTCTACTGTAGTTTATGAGTAATGAGCAAGCAACCGATTTATGATTTCTTTTGAAAAACAGAAGTGTTCTTATTACAGGTGCTGTTTTAGCGGTGCCCTTCGACCGATTTGACCCATTTTCAACATCAACCTACGCGCAAGAATTTTTGACGCTTCTGCCAAATTTAAAATCAATAGCTCGAGTTTTGCGATTAAAAGAATGTTTGAAACAGGCACTGTACAAGCGGACAGACTTACCTGTTCAAGAATGTACGTAGTTTGTACCGTCTTTAAAGCTTCGTTTTGATAAAATGAATACGCGGATGTAATAATCATTGGCCGAAGTTGTGTGGAATATTTAATAGTCGACCTTGCCCGGCAAATAAGCTTTTACTGCGTTTGTATTGAATAATGCGAAAATTCTTAAAAATATACCGACAAATTAATTGGCTCCACTTTTTTTATACGACTCCCTTTGAAAAGAAGTTAAGGTGGCTTTCCGATTTTAATACACAAAATTATATCTGAATAATGTTAGATATTATCTACGACGATTATTAAAACTTCACTTATGCTTGTTTTTATTTATTCGACCTTGATCTTGTAAAATTACTTAAGATGACGCCTGCAAAAAATTCCTCTATTTCTTAGATGAAGATATACTAATTTTGTTACAGCGTTTGTAACAGGCGTGCACACAAAATATCTTCACTCTCTTATATTCCTGACCAACCTCTTGCTGCTGATGAATCAGTCTAGCCATGATATCTTAACGATATTGTAACGTAAAATCGTAACGTGAATCGAATATGTAGGTCAAGTATTTCTAGAAAATAAAGTGACTTCTACTTTGAATCAAAATTTCGTATCGAATTGCGACCGGCTTATTAGCATATCCACGATAACGATAAAGATAAAGAACTAGTTAAAGCGATGAGTATCTGAAATTCTCTTTGAGGCGTATGCAGCTCTTCTGCATGCTACAGTTTTTTTCCTGGGTATTATTTTCTTTGAAAAGCGGAAAAGTAAACGTAATCTCTTATTATATGATGCGATAAGGATTGTCGTGTGAGCGTATCTGTCTAGATAGCTGGCACTGATAAGAAGACAATCGATGTTCGATGTTAAACCATCTTGATATGTGCTATAAAATGTAATAACAAGAGTTAATCGCGGGACTTATCAGTAAAACATTACATGTTAATGTGTGAGCGCATGTACGCATGCAAAACGAAAAAATAAACATGAAGAGAGTATATCGAGGATGCATGCATAGAGAGAGACGTTCAGATTATTGTATTCGATTCTGGTGCGAGGGGCTTGTCTCTCTTTTGCGATGTATGTGGGTATTAGAAGCATTTCAGTTGTTGAAGGAAACGGATCTTCACGTTTGAGTGATTAAGGGCTGAGTGCTCTTCTGCGATCTACAACTGAGAATTGTACAATTGATAAATCCCTAAACTCAAATTGCAGTGATTCCGATTGAATTAAAAAGTAAAGTGTATTTAACATATAACATAAAAAATGATGGGCTTATTGCAATCACGTACAGTGGCTTCCACTAAAGATTTTTTACTAAAATCACTCCGTCGAAGGCGTCACGTAAGACCTAAATAAATTATTTTTATAGCTAAAAAAAAAAAAAAAAAAAAAAAACAAATGTCTTGTCAACAGAATGGCACTGTAATTGCTATACGACGTGAAGATCAATCTGTTTGGGAACGTAGGGCAGCGTTCGGTCCTTCACATGTGCAAAAAATGGTTAAACAGGGTATCAAAGTGATTGTGCAACCCTCCAATCGTCGCGCATATCCAATGCAGGTAATTTTCCCAATCAATTTCAACTAAAAGATAGTGAATGCACGAATTAATCGACGGTATCGCCAAGGGCGTTAAATAGTTGTCGTTGTCAAAAAATAAATTATGTGATGATAAGAAGAAGTAGACAATTAATTGCTTTTATTAGATTGTATATGTTATCAGATTCTAGATTGCAAGAGAAGTAAAAAAAAAATATATATATATATATATGTGTGTGTGTTATGGGGAGACAACGTAGTGAGGATGTAGCTTAATTTAAATCATGCTAAATAGTTTTAATGTCAACGCGTTAACAAAAACTTTTCAAATCAATTTACGGAATTTTCCATGGATTTTATCACAATTCGTTCAATGGCTGCAGATTAATTGTTATTGTGGAAGAAATTAACATTGGACAGCTTTATGACTATAGGTCTTTCATTTGAAAATTGCGGCAAATTCTTATGCGATAAACAGATAAATACTTATTTTAAAATTATACTAAAACCTCACGAATATGCAAACCATTTAAAACAAATGAGAAACTTATAATCGGGTCGGGTCGACCTTTAAATACCGTAAACTATGTTTCATTGTAGTAACATGAAGAATTTCGTACACATTAAAAAAATATGACTTTCTAAAAAAACAGGAAAAGGATTAAAAAAGAGAAATGGACCAATAAACCGTATTCCATGCTTTTTGATATCCCAAACCACACACAACGCTGCTATAATAGACTCCGTTCAAAAATAAATCAAATTTGAATCTGTTAAAGGTCCAGACGGTGAAGTCTGTGATGGGCGGAAGTAGTCTTTGCGATACTTTGGCAATAACGCAAAGCAAGTTGCTCGCGAACTTAACTCAACATATAAAAAAAAAAGATTAAACTGATTTAAGCTTAGCACAATAAACTTCTATGTTAAATCATTATTCATCATCAGGCTTTGTTGCCAGGTATTTCTTTTTATAATCTACGTCACTTGTAGTACAAGAGTATAATAAGTTTGTGCGAAAGTATGAAACACTTAGAAGGACTTGCGCTAGACTCAGGTTTCTAAATGGATCCAAGCTTATTTGTCCGTCTGTTCGTTTTGTTTTCTTGTGTTCAACCTACAGGTCGCAATTTTTTAGATATTTTGATGAAATTTGGTGCACTGACGTGTCTACGCTTAAGAACGAACGCTATTGAAAATGATTCGGACTTTTTCTATCATGCTCCATGCTCCGCCTCTTTTTGAAAAGTCAATATATGGGTAATTGGAGGGTGGGCTATGTCCCGCTGCTGTGTTTTTACTTGTTTGTGAAAAGGTTTATGTGGGAAGACATTCAGAAAGTCCTAATTCTCCCAATCTCTTTTAATGGGTTGTATTAAGGCGATATGGATCCACACTCAAAAATTTAACAGGCAAATGAGGCATGGGACTTTCGTAAAGGTTAAGGCCACTGTAAATTTTTCAAAAATACAATTGTGCGTTTTATTAGCTTAAATAAGTTCTGAAATAGTCAAAAATGATATAACAAGACAATTGTGGGCGTGGAAGAATGTCAAATGTTCAAAAAATGTGAACTTTCGAACATAATTGGTTGGGCGGTGAAATGTTTTTTGAAAACCGATTTTTGAGAACGGCACCCAGCATAACTCAAACAATTTTCAAATCTTTCATCGGAGTATTTTATAATACCTTTAAAGTAATATTTTCTAGGGAAACACGTAGGATATTTTCGACAAGTTGCTTTAAACATTTTTTATTAACAAAAGATCGCCATTTTTTTGATGCAAGATTGAAATTTTCTTTCAAATACCCACGACTTGCAGGAAAATCAATATTTTTAAAAATTCTACCTGTTTCACAGGCTACAGGTAGATGGATTAAATTTTTTTTTTAATTCACTCGTGAACCATTTACATTGATTACAGAAAAGTATCTTTTTTTAATTATTAAGAACAATTAGATAATGTAACGTCAAGGACCCCTATCGTACTCTTAATTAGAGAGCATATAAGTAAGGCTTTCTTACGTTGCCACAAAAATTATATGTAATTCTAAGCTTAGGTCAAGATTACTGTGCTTAAGGAATATTTAAGCTCTTCTGGAGAAAAGGCATACGACTTTTATGTTATAATTATAATCGTTATATGTCTACAAAGGTTAGACTTGAGGCTACTTAAGCAACACTTTCGTCCACGTAACGAAGGAAATGTTTTGTAAAATTTCGTTGTGTTTCTAAACAGGCCTACCTTCAAGCCGGTGCTATTATACAAGAAGACATAAGCGAAGCGTCAGTGATATTTGGCGTTAAGCAAGTGCCCATCGATGCTTTGATACCGGGTAAAACTTATTGCTTCTTTTCACATACCATTAAAGCTCAAGAGTCTAATATGCCTTTGCTGGACGCTATTTTGGAAAAGGTAGCTTTGATGTAATTCATTTATTCATTTAAATATTTTACCGAAGAGTTTTAATTATTTTTAGAAAATTCGTTTAATCGATTATGAGCGTATTATTGATGAAAGTGGCACAAGATTGGTGGCTTTTGGTAAATATGCTGGTGTTGCGGGTATGGTGAATATATTGCACGGTATCGGTTTGCGTTTATTGGCTTTGGGTCATCATACTCCCTTTATGCATATCGGGCCCGCACACAATTATCGCAGCTCTTCCATGGCTCGTCAAGCAATAAGAGATTGCGGCTACGAAATTTCATTGGGAATGATGCCTAAATCGATTGGACCTCTCACTTTTGTCTTTACGGGTTCCGGCAACGTTTCGCAGGGTGCTCAAGAAGTATTCCAAGAGTTACCTGTTGAGTACGTACCACCGGACATGCTACGTAAGGTAGCTGAGCATGGAAGTAAGTTCTACTAAACTAAAATTGGAGTGGGTTTAAGAGACGTTGAGTCTTTTGTGTCTTTCTTGGCGTCGACGAATAGAACGCGCAGTGTTATGAGAACAAATAGCAAAAGCGCAGCGTTATAGTTTTAAAATTTAATTGGCATTATATTTGCTCTTCGTATTTATGCTTAAACGGCCACAAGTTTGCTTAAACGGCCACATAAGTTCGTCCCGGGCTTGCGCAGCAAATGAAATTTTACAAGTTTTTCTTTCGTTATCATTTTTTAGGTCAAAATAAACTTTACGGATGCGAGGTTAGTCGAGCAGATCATTTGAAACGTCGTGAGGGTGGCGGCTTTGATGCCAAGGAATATGATGAATATCCAGAACGGTATATTTCTACCTTCAGCCGTAAAATAGCTCCCTTTGCCTCCGTCATTGTTAATGGGATCTATTGGGCTGTGGGGAGTCCCAAGTTGATTAGTATTCCCGATGCTAAAAATCTCTTGAGGCCAGCGAATACGCCTTGGTTACCTACGAGTAAAGGTAGTCCCGCTTTGCCTCATCGAATGTTGGCCATTTGTGATATATCGGCCGATCCCGGCGGTTCCATTGAGTTTATGAATGAATGCACTACTATTGACACGCCTTTTTGTTTATATGATGCTGATCGCAACAAGGACACGAAGAGTTTTAAAGGTCCTGGCGTACTGGTATGTTCGATAGATAATATGCCCACGCAATTACCACGCGAAGCTACGGACATGTTCGGTGAATTGCTGACACCTTTTGTAAGCGATATCGTTAAAAGCGACGCGAAGCGTTCGTTGGAAGAGGAACAGTTTTGTTTTCCCATTAAATCGGTAAGAGGAAGCGACTGCTATAAGGTATTAAAAAGAATTTTTTTTACAAAAACTTTTACTCCATCTTCAGGCGATTATTGCCAGCAATGGCAAATTAACCGAAAATTTTGAATACATACAAGAGCTGCGTGAGTCTAATAGGTAAGCAAACGTAATCAATGGTCGAATTACTTCAAGGCTGATCAATTTTGTTGCTTTTTAAGTTATCGTTCTCGTCACAAAATCGAAGGTCGTTCGGACGCTCATAAAAAGGTTTTGGTGTTGGGTGCGGGCATGGTTTCCGCTCCTCTTGTGGAATGGTTACATCGCGAGAAAGATGTATTAATTACCGTATGTTCCCAAGTTAAAGAAGAGGCTGATCGTTTAGCTAACCAATATGCTGGTGTCGACAGCGTTTACCTTAATGTCACAGAGAGCACTAACCATTTGCAGGAACTATGTGGCAAAGCCGATGTCGTGGTTTCTCTATTACCCTACAGTTTGCACGGCATGGTAGCCAGATATTGTGTAGATGAGAAAACTCATTTGGTTACTGCCAGTTATTTAAACGATGAAATTACTGCTCTTCATGATGAGGCTCTTCGTAACGGTATAACTATTATGAATGAAGTCGGTTTGGATCCTGGCATTGATCATTTGCTGGCTTTGGAATGCATACACAGTGCTCAAGAGAAAGGAGGTGTTGTGGAATCTTTTGTTAGTTTTTGTGGTGGCTTGCCTGCACCCGAACATTCTGACAACGCCTTACGCTACAAGTTCTCTTGGTCTCCACGTGGTGTTCTTTTGAACACATTGTCGGCTGCCAAATATTTGAGTCAAGGACAAATTGTGGAAATTTCGGGCGGTGGTGATCTAATGTCGAATCCTAAAAGTTTAGACTTCTTGCCGGGTTTCGCTTTAGAGGGTTTTCCAAATCGTGATTCTACTAAATACTCTCAACTCTATGGGCTTGGACGAGATGTACACACTTTGTTGCGTGGCACGATACGCTACAAAGGTTTTTCGGCTGCAGTACAACCGATGCAGTTGTTAGGTCTGATTGATACAGAACCGCATCCTATGTTGCATCCCGGCGGTCCGGAAGTGACATGGCGCCAATTAATTATTAACTTATTAGGACTTACGGATACCAGCATATTTTACGAGAATCTAAAACAAAAGTTAGTGGAACGTATTGGTGATGTGGAGGTCGTCGAAAGCTTAGGCCTGCTAGAAGACACACCTGTGGTTAAACTGAACACTCCCTTGGACACTTTAAGCCTTTATCTGTCGAAACGTTTAGCTTTTGGTATGTAAAAAATTGCAATCAGAGCCTGCGAAGATATCTTCGTAAAAATCTGTGACTTTTAGGGCGATTGTTTTGTTTTCATTCGCCCAGAAATGCAATTCATTGTATTTCATTTAATCTAATTCTTTATTCTCCTCTTAAGAACGATACGAGCGCGATTTGGTTATTTTACGACATGAGGTCGGTATACGTTGGCCCGACGGCAGACGTGAAGAGCGTGGTATTAATTTTGTCGTATATGGTCAACCACAAGGCCATTCCGCTATGGCTATGACGGTGGGAAAGCCAGCGGCTATAGCGACTAAAATGATCCTGGATGGTAAGTAATTGTTGTAATCCAAAATAATATTTTCAGAGTTTTAAAGTTTCCGAATTATAATTTTAGGTGAAATCCAAGAGCGTGGTGTTCTTTTGCCGTTCACTCCTGATATCTATCGACCCATGCTACAACGTTTACGCACTGAAGGTTTAACGGCTACCGAGACCTCTAAATGGCTACAATAAAGCGCAATTTTAGTGTTCAATACAGTTTCGAAAATATTTGTTAAGATTGTTTTTAAGATGATTTTAAATCTAAATTAAGTAAAATAAAAATGTTTAAAGTCTGAAATTTATGAACTCCATATATTGTGTTGTATTTAGGACTTTCTCTTCTCGCATCAGTAATTCGCGATACATGTTCGATAGTTGCTGCACATTAAATCTATTCCGGTTTACGCGATCACGAATTCGATTGGATTCGGCGCACATAGGCTCTTTGTGGCATTAACACGGCGAATTTTTAGGGATAACAATGCGAGTATTTAAGCGGGCATACTTCCCTTAATAATACATTCATCTTCTCTTCTCTTGCTGTTCTCTGTTTTTTTTTTTTTAATGCAACAGTTGTCTATATATCTTGTCTATGACGTATGAGTAAATTTTAAAAAGTACAACAAATTGTTTTACAATCTTTTCATAAGATTGTAGACGAAGTAGAAACTATTGATTTTTACTGGACAGTCATAGTTAACTTAACTAACATTTACCAACTATAGTCAATTGATCAGTTGTATTATATTATTTATATCTATTATTATATTTGTTTATTTATTATTATTATTTATATTATTAATAATTTCATATAATGAATGTCATTGGAGGGAGAAAAGCAGAAGAACACAACTCGCTTTACAGAGGCGTTGTAGGCATCGGAGGAGAACCAGCGGCAAAACGCACAAGTAGCAAGCCAAATATTTAGGTTCTCGTCGGCTTGCTATGAACTTATGAGGCGACGTCTGGAGTTGAATACTCTCTCCGATGGCTCGTTTCTGTTAAATTTGAAAAACCGACGGCTCATTTCGCCTTACGTTTGTGATTGATAATTGGAAAAATTGGAAAAAGTTGAACTTGCCTGCACTCAAGGATACAGTGGCACAATAAAGGATACAGTGGATCATAGTCACAAAAGCTGGCTGGAGAAAGCCACGGCAACACATGTCAAATCCATTTCGAGGAAATATAATGTGATCTTAGTAGAGCAGTTATTATTTGAAACCTTTTCATTTGGAATCTTTATATAAATAAAAAGAGAAAAAACATTAATGTTTTTAAATGTTTTAATGTAATTAAATTCCAGCGATTTTAACATATATATAATTGATTAATTTTTGACATCGAGTTTTGAGCGTCTAATAACCCTTATTCAATCCGTTAATAGATGTGTGCATTACATCTAGAGAGAAGAGTGTAACATTTATAAGAAAATGTAAAAATTCTCTTTTAATGACCACAGATGCTACACTCGGAGATAAGCACGCTTTATATTATGAATCGATTTACAATTGTCCGTTTGCTTGTCCGTCTGAAGTCCGTCCATCTATATTGTCAAACTATAGTACTATTAAACTATCGTGGTCACCCTCAGTGTTTGGTAGTATTTTGAAAGGCATTGTACCTAAACACTTTTAGTTTTCAATTGTTATCTGTTGGTGGAAAATAGTAATTAGGCGTATATCAAGTGAATGTTGAAATTTTGACTGGGAGAGGAGTATTTTTTGAATCCCCATTTAAATAATAGCAACAAGTAGGTTTTCTTCTATCGTAAGGCCTTCTTATTTATAGTGGGTGCAAAGTAATGATTTTATATATAAATTTACTGCCGTTTGGTTTACATGGGTACACGTTTCGTACCCTTCCCCGTAGAATGGTTCTCAAAAGAAGCGAGTTTTAATCTGTCAACGTAATTTTTGGCATTTTATGGTGAAATTATATTATGAGAATTGGTGTGGAGTATGTAGCGACCGGCCATATCCGACTTGTTTGAGAATTTTAATTTCATTCACAATGTTTTAAATTCATAGTCAAAAGCAGGCGGTGTGTTTAGCTAGTCATTTAACTTGAACTTGAGACAGTTCGGAAATATTTTAACCCATTTACCTATTTGCTGAACGTTTCTAAGAGCTTCTTTTCGAAAATATTTTGCAATTTTGCTAACTTTAGGCAATCTTTAGCGTAAATGAGCAAAAAACATGAGCAATTGGTTTCAGCCTCTAATTAATCAAGAATTATAGATGTATTTTGAGGGATACCTTTCTATTCGTTATTCTTCATTTTTACCCTTTGCTTATGAATATTTAAACTTCCCCTTCACTCAATTGATTATTGACTTAACGTATTCTTAATTTGAGACAATTTCAATTTTCCGACAAGTTGGCTTGGCGGCTTACGCAAGATTTCACTTTAGGTAAGCTATTATGTTCTATTCATAATGAATGTATAAATTCGCTTGTGAATCACTTTGGACCTTACGGAGCTTATATGCAATTTGACAGTTTTCCGACATTAATGATTTGATTGCTCTCCATACGAAAAATTCAATTAACGAACAATGTGTGGACCTCTGATTATATACTCGGTGTGCATAATTAAGGAAAAGTGCCTTATTACCTTAAGACATCGGTAGCTTTTTTCGGCTTTTAACTAAGAAAAACTCGTGCAGCATATGTATCATATTCAGAAAAATGTCTTGAAATTTTTTTTTTCTCTTGGAATATCCACAGTTTTCCAAAGGGTTTGTGCCCTGTTTTGCCAAAATTTTATTGGGGAATTCTTAAGTGTACAGTTTCCTCTGTCTCTCTGAAATTAATTGCTTTAGGAATTCCCTGATAATTCCGGCCAATATAATCATTTTTATTAGGGTCGGGTGTATGTATAAAAGATCGAAGTGAGAAATTTCTACAAGTTCTCTAGCGCTTACGGTTAAGTTTAATAAAAACTCAAAATAATGTAGTGTTTGGTGTTAAAGGCATTTCCGAACCGCAAAACATAACGCAATCGTGTTCGCTATTAAGCTAACATATGTACATGATGGGCATCCGAAAGTCGTCTTAGGGCATTTGTAGTGATTTTTAAAAGTGAAAAGGAAGGAGAGAAGACCCTATCATTCCACCCCAATTTGAAATAGTGACTATTGAGAGCACCAACAGTAAAAAGTCAAAGATTGTTAGAGAGTAAAGTAAAATAATAAGAGAAGAGAGTTATGAGCCGGCTTTTCATGGTTTTAATAAACATTAAACTGATTAGTTCTGTCTCAATCTATATTGCGGAGAAATGGTGTTCGCGCGTAAATTTTTCATATTTTGGAAATAAAAACGTGCACGTTTCGTTTGTACACGCCAAGATATGTGAAGGTAGCTTTAATTATTTATTGTGCTTGCGGTATGATGTGTGTGTGATGATGATAGTGGTACATTGTGATGATTACAAATCGAGAGCAGCGGCAGCGGCAGCGGCAGCTTACAATTTTCACAGTCATTTAACAATATTATCAATTCACTAAATATATACAATATATACTGGAAATACGCGCGCGTGTGTGTGTGTGTGTGTGTGTCTGTATGTGTATGTGCGTGTGCGCGTACGAGAGATGAAGTAATTTAAATAAAATTTATTTATGTGCGTATAAGTGAAACAAAGAAGAAAATTTACGAAAAAAAAAGAAAAATAAAGACATTTAACGCACTGGTAAAGAGAACAAATTTTTTTGTTTTGTTTAGATTTAAAAAAAAAAGAAGAAAAACACAAACTTCTACGCAAAGTAACATAGCATCCTTAGCACAGTTTCATTGCATGCTTCGTGAGCAACGGTTTAAATCGATATTTCAGATAATCGTAACGATAATGATGATGACGATGATGATGATTATTAAGTTAACTTGGACGGCTTAAAGCGAAATACCAGTGTTTTGAATAAGTTGATAACAATCAAAAGAAATATTAACAAAGAATAGAATATATGCACATATTTACGTACATAAAAGAAGGATACAAAGCGAATTCACATCTCATTTAACAATAGTCGATAGACAGCATTATGATGGGTATTAAATATTTGTCGCAGGCCCACCTAAAGGGATTCGAGCGTTATAAGGTAAGTCAGTTTACTTTTCAATCAATAATAATAAGAAATATCTATCTATTCGAAAATCATGACATGACTGCCTAAAAGTGATGACTTTAACCTTGAACTGTGTAAGAGTTTGAAGAGTTTTCTTAGAGAGAGAGAGTCTCTGTGCGTTCACTTCCATGTGTTTGAGTAGGCTCAACAGATTTGTGTTGTAGGCATCTATGCATAAATGCATATATGATTTGTGGAATAATGTGCTCGGAATTAAATCACGCCACCAATTGATAAATTTATTTAGAAATTCTCGTTGTCTCCTTGTGTATAACGAAACATACATTACATGTATATATGTGTATATGTGTATATTAATGTAAAAACGCACTAATCAACGAACGGTTTTTGTCACTTTTCGCCTATTTTTTTTTTTTTTTTTTTGAGAATTTCTATCATAAACAAGTGTATAATGAATGAATGAATGGATGTTGTGTTGTGGCAGCGTTTTTAATATTATTAATGAATAAAGTAACAACAAATAGAAATAATTAATAATTAAATTAGATTTCCATACTCTCCTCACAAAATCTTCTAATTACGTTTATTATTTATACACGCAACTGATAAGCTTCTGTAAAAGTAATATATTACATATTTATTTGTTATATATATATTGTCATATATATATATATATACATATGCATATTTGAATGTATGCATAAACTAGTGTCTATTCAGATTATTGAATGCAAACCTCCCCCTATTTTTTGAGCAACGTTGAACGACACTATTACAAACAGAGTGTCATTGACCATCTGAATAGCTGATACATATATATATTCTTGTGGTTCTTCTCATTATATTTTGTTCCTTCAATTTATCCACTTATTTCTAGTTCACTCGTGATAATGATGTGTTTTTAATACTGAAATGAGGTCACTTCATGAAAATAAGGAAAAGCTTAGGATTGTTTTGGATGTTTTAGTACTAAGCGCTGCAGGAATGCAAGTGATATGCGATTTCTCTTTGACACATTTGTGATTAAAAGTCTTATTCACTTGCACGTAACGTTGTCTTTACCTTGCTGTAATATGTCAGTCATCTTTTTGTGGAAAACCCGACAGAAATGTAAGTCAAGAAAAAAGTTCGTGACGTCTCCTCAAATACTTGGATTTAGAATCATGTAAATTTGACATAATACACCCTATCAAGTTCGCGTGTACAGCACGCGTAGAAGACAACAGTTTATGATAATTAAAAAAAAAGACATTAAGGCATTTGGTAATATGCTGGATAATCGTGTTTTGAAAATGAAATCAAGTTTTGGTAAACTTCACTATACATCACAACATTGCTTTGGTCAGGGCAATAACGCTTCGCAGGCTTGTGAATAAGTTTGTGGTATTAATGATGAAAGTGCTTTATAAACCACACGTAAGCGAACTCATTTAAGATTTGGAAATTTCGTTGTTAAAAACATGTCGCACTCTGGTCGGCCAATCGTTCTTAAAGTCGGTCGAATTTTGTATGCACTCAAGCGGAACTAAATATTAATTGGAATCTAGTTTTGAGCCGATTGCACGACGCTGTATACCAACAGAACTTCAACATTTCGATATCACGTAAACTAACAGTGAAAAATTCAATGGGTGAGCCGAACCTACATTTATAAATGACTGCTGAAGCGAAAGAAAATCGAGCCACTTCTAAAAAGATGGGCATGGGATAATGATCAGTAGGCGGTACGCGACTATAATTTGCAAGACAAATGGCGGTCCTAGATAGATGAAAGTGCACAAATAAAATCGTTTGATATGTTTTCTAATATTGAACGAATCCTATTTAATTGCTCTTCATAAAAACGGTGCCAGATATAACGTTGAAAATTATAGAGGGTTTGCTAAGCTGGCCGCTCTTCCCAAATTATTCGAACATCTTTTAGTGAGCAGACTTCAACCATCATTCTCATCCTCGCAACATGGCTTTGCTAAGGATAGGTCTACTACAACTAACCTAATGGAGCTTATCTGTAATGTCTTTGAAGAATTCTCAAAAGGTCAACAAACTGATGTTGTTTACACTGACTTTTCTAAAGCGTTCGATCGTGTAGGTGATGAATTACTTGTACTTAAGTTGTACTGTATTGATTTCCCTGCTAATTTGGTTGCATGGTTTAAGTCATGTCTAACTGGTCGTATACTATGTGAGTTATTTAATTTTTATACATCTCGGATTATAGAAGTTATATCTGGTGTTCCGCAGGGAAATTATTTGGGTCGGCTGTTGTTTAATCTATTCATTGATGATCTACCCTGTTGCTTGCAATCTTCACAAGTGCTTATGTTTAGCTGATGATCGCAAATTATTTTACTTATTCCATATGCTGCAGGATGGTAAACGTGTGCGTTCGGACTTAAGCGAGTTTTATATCTGGCGTAAATAAAAAGCGCAAAACAAATTACATTTCGCAGCGAGGTGTCCATTGCTATTGACTACGACATCCTATTTTCTATTGACATCCGTATATTGAATTTTGTTTCGAACTTCACAGATCTTGGGCTTATACTCCATATTAAACTTAACTTTCATTTGCATGTCCATGCCAGCGTTAACAAAGCGACAGTTTTGCTGGGGTTTATTAAACGGTGGTCGTTTCAATTGAAAGACCTTTATATTAACAAAAGATTGTTTACTGCACTTGTTAGGCCGATTTTGCAAAATTCAATTTTGGTATGGCTTCCAACTACAGGTCTTATGTGGGTCAAATCGAGGGGCTGCAAAAGGATTTGTTAAAATTTCCTTTACATGGTTTAGAATGGAACCCGGCCGTTTCATTTCCGCCTTATGAGAACCGTCTTAAGCTTATACTTCTTCCGACCTTGGCAAGTAGCCGTACTGGGTAGAGTGTCTCGTTTGTAATAAGATTAATTATCTAGTATTGGTGTTGTTCACCATTTTTACTGAATGAGTTAAATATTCCTATCCCGATAAGAGTAATCCGTAATTATTGGCTTACAAAGCTGCCTCAAGCTCGTACCAACTATGAGGTGAACCACCCATTTCGATTTACGTATCGATCTTTCAACGATTTCTTTTATCTGCTTGATGCAACGCCGTCGTCATTTCTAAGTGTAAAGAAGGCAATATCAAATTGAGAGGGCTGACTGTTCCTCCCTCTCGCTATTGTTTCGGTTTACTTTTCTTGTTACACACTTTTCATGTGAAACTCAATATTCTAAATTAATTTGGGCTTGTGTAGGTGTGTAACTGGCAATTACGAGATTCGAAGTTTTCGCTTATCTCAGGAGAACATTTTGCGCATATAATTAGTAATTACGAAATTATGTTTTGAGTCGTTGGTATTGAATAAAGACGGGCTTTATACCCTATACAAATGCTACGCTAAGTAGCATTCAATTGCTTGCTTAATTGCCGTTATATTGTTCTCTGTCTTTTGTATTTAAAATTAGCTGGAATGCGATGTAATGTAACTAATTTGCTGAGGCGACGCTCGGTCTGCCGTCACATAAGTTAATGCTTTACGGTTGCTAATCTTTCATCGCGTCTACCTCCACAATCCGGGTGACGATTAGGAGTCGTTCTTCTACAAGGACGGGACCACGCCGCTGAATTCTTAACAAACCAAGAGGCATTAAGTGGGCTTTGATTCCGGACGTCGTTTTGACGTATTCGAAGTACATACTTTATATCCGACCTATATAAGGTCGGTACATACCTTGTACCAACCTTAACTCGGTACATACCTTGCACCGACCTTATATCGTCCAACTACTGCTTGCTTCGCTCTCTGCGCAATTCTCTTTATGGTATGCGGATGACTTTAAAAAAGTCCACTGCAACTTACTTGATCTCATTTTTTGTCTAGAAATACAAGAAGTTCTACAGAGGTGGCATAAGGCTTTTAATAGAAAAGTTGCAAACGCGAATCCATCGAATGGCTCCTATGTTCGTTTAATAAAATAATGGAATTTAAAACATTGAAAAAATGTGAAAGAAAGCGAGCATATCTCCCTTGGATTAGCAAACACTTGCGGAAGTGTTATGTAGAATGCACTTTCACAGAAAATATTACAGAAACGTTAGCGATAGTTATCACGCGCGGTAAGAATAAGATCATGCAAATAGGAGCGATTGTGCAACCAGAGGGGTTTCGGCCATATTCATGCGATATACCCAGGTATATGAACCATTCAGACCAATGCCTAAGCTGTCTATTGATTTTCCCAATTTCTTTATCTTTATGGACTCATTCCATCCATTCAGATCAATGCTTAAGCGTCTTGTTCGGCAAAGCTTTTATTAATAACCGTATTAATCGAAGTGCTTTAGGGTATTTGATGGTGGACCGTGCTCTACTACAGTGTTTTTACGTGTTATTTTAAGTTAATTTATGTCTGTCCTTATGGTGTTTTTACTTATATTTCTCAGTTCAAGCAAATGTCGACTCCGTCACATTCGTGACGTATGATGCACTCACCTGCTTTGATCTTTTTGACAATGGATTCGAACATGGTATTTTCCAAACCAGTCTTACTGTAAAGTCAAATTTTGAAAAGGTCGCTATAATTGAAATGAAAAATTTGTGATTTTTAATATTTCTCGACAAAAATTGGTAAGAAATAGTATCTTGGTATTCTTAATGGAGGTGAAAAACTTGGAGGGAACGAGGTTCCTGCCATAGAGACAACACATTGGAGTGTGAGATTGACGAGTCGACGCGACTTTTCGATAGTAGCCATCTTCAAAACAAAATGTATGAAAAATTCGTGACATTCCGACCATTAGTACACAAGCTACAGCTGTTTAAATGACGCTATAAATTGTGAAATTTTTTATTAACATTCGCTCTGGAAAACCTTTACGACGCTTGCAATAATCA
Source organism: Glossina pallidipes (assembly GCA_000688715.1). Classification (NCBI taxonomy): domain Eukaryota; kingdom Metazoa; phylum Arthropoda; class Insecta; order Diptera; family Glossinidae; genus Glossina; species Glossina pallidipes. Next base: position 1,375,881 of record KK499809.1, read on the forward strand.
TCTCGATACGCGAACAATCCGAAATTATTTGAAAAGCATGTAAATATTCTTTTTATTTTTATTAGATTTTTTATCGTTATCGTTAATTGAATCTTAACGTGGTGAGCGATGTGCAAACGAAAAACAACCGTTCATCTGTCGAAGTCTAATTTATAGCTTAAGTCTATTCTTCTTTTGTTTGTTCTAACGTTGAGCATTCGCTGAATCAGACAACAATATTATTTTGTTATGGGCACAAAATTCATTGGAACTTCTCTAGTTCGTGTAGATGTTTGCTGATTTCTTCTCGTTGCCTAAGAGGCCCTTTGCCAGCTAAATTCTTGAGCGATTCAAATGTTGTTTATGTGAAATTCCTGGGCGAAGTTGAATTAGAACAAAAAGCGATGCAGACGCTCCTTTTATGACGTTTGATGTTTTCAATGTGTTTGGCGTTAACCCTTTCCCGTTTAAATAAAATCGTCCCGATTGTTGCAATGTAGATAGACTCTGGAGGTTTTCCCATTTTTTTTTCATTGGGGATATTTTTGCTTTTTTCTGGTGTTTATTTGATATTTCGTTTATTTCTATTCCTCTTTTTTGCACCTAATGCCTTGTCTTTTCCACTTCCAGTTGTTTTTTCGTTGCGAAAGTCTGTAGTCTCTATACGTCTTGTAATGAGTTCCTGAAGTCGTTTCAGCGACCAAACTTCTTCATTGACTCCTCCTTTGAATTTTGGTAATAAGCATATTGGTAGAGATTTGTTGCCGTTCCTTTCGGTTGGAAAGAACTCGGACGTATGATTACATTGTTGTGTGTTATTAGGAATGTACGGCTTTTCTCCGTTTTTTTCAAGCTGTCCGTTGTATTGGTTGAAATGTAGAGGATCGTTTGCAATACCCTTCACTGACGACAAGTGCTTTTACTTCATACTTCAATTTGTTATAAATACAAGGGGAAAGGTGGGCTAGTAGGGTATCTGTGGGGTTGCGTTTCGCGGTTATTTCGGAGGATAGTGGAATAGTAGTCTTGGTTAAATACTCGAGGCGGTAATGGGAATGTTTTGTAGTACCACCCACCGGTACAGTTGAATTTTAGGAAGAATTGTGGCTTAGCTTTGATTTATAATCACACATTAAATCCCAAAAATTTATTTCCCATATTTTAGTTTATTAAATAAAAATTAATGTCAGATAATTTTTTGATATAATCTATTTTTTATTTATTTATTTATTCAGCGCTACGATAAAATAACAGCCGAGTTAAGTAGACTCTTAAAAATGCACCTTTTCCTAAGCATTAGCATTTGACATTTATATGGGATGAAAAATAAGGAAGGAATGAAAAAAAACAAGGTCCATGAGAAAACAAGGAAGAAGATTACGTTCGACAGCCGCTGAATATTTTATATCCACCACCTTTCTCCTCTCTATATCTGCTGTCTAAGTTCTTTTATTTGATACTCAATTGTTTACACTGCTAAGAAAAAAGTGTTACCTCACGTTGGGGGGTCTACCATATATATTTTAAGGTTAACACATTTTTGGACAAATATCTTACTAACAATGAGCAGAAAAAAGTACAACAAGTGAAAAAATTAAATTTGGTCGGGACCGAGTCTTTTATATCCATCACCGTTTACCCCGAAAAAAGACAAAAGAAGTAAAAGAACAAAATTCTCATGCTCTATAATGTGGATTTTCTATTTTCAAAATAAAAATTTTTGTCGTAGAGACATGTGAGCGTTGTAGCCGTGTCCTTCGGAGAGTTTAGCTCAATGCCAAATGCTTGTGAAAGTTTGTAGGCGATATCTTTATTTTCGCTAACGGGAGAATGTTTACCACAAATACTGCAAAGTGGCGCAAACAGACAGATGGACAGATGAACATATTTACGTGCATTCAAATTTGAAATTGGTGAAATTGGTGAGATTGAATTGGTGATTGGTGAAATCTGTTTTCACAGACACAGAAACAAAGATGGTTTCAGGTTATGTTGTACTGTGGACGTGCGCTTTGATCGATTTGGCCTAATCTCAATATCAACATGTGTGCAGGAACAGAGGCATGTTTACCGTAGACATTTCATAGACTGAAAGAAAGATGAACATAGTTATATCGGTCTAGAATTAGAGCCTAATCAAAAATGTATGTACCTTATAAGGCCTCTGAAGTTTCTATTTGGGTGTTGCAAACGTTTTGACAATATGAATATACCCTTTAATCCTTCAGTGATGGGTACAAAAACAAACCATCCATATACATATCTAGTACAGAAGCACATTCGCAGCGAGTTCAGTTTGATGTTGGCCGTGAATCCCTAAATCGGTGAAAACATATTTATATATAATCAGACAAATTTACGAATCATGTGAAGCTCGAAAGATTAAAAGTTAATTCAGACAAGACATAGGTAAGGATTACATTATAGATATCGTTTACAATTTTACAAAGGATCCTGAACGAATTAACGGACGGCTCATAGTTGTACCTACGTTGATTGATATTTATTAAGATGAAGCTTCTCCCCTAATGAAACTGCTGGATTAGAAACACTCTTGACTAACTTAACGAAAAAGAGACACTTAGGGTCAAACTACGTTTCTCTAGTGAAGTTTCCATAAGGTGGACCTCAGCCCAATAATAAGAATATGAGTCATCATAAACTCTGTAACATGGAGACCACGCAACAGCATCTTGCCAAACCCATGTATATTGTTTTCGCGACGTATGGATTGTCGCGCCCTCTGGACCGCTGTTTAGTAAAATGAAAGCGGTGACATCGCTTTACTTCTGGTGAGCTCTGTATGCCTAGTCTTAGTCCTAATATTTGATCAAGTAAAACTCCTAAATCAATAAAAGATTTCTGGAAATCGGGGAAATACTTAGTGGAAAATGCATTTCTTCTTGAGAACGCAAGCTGCTTGCATTCTTTTAGGTTTAATGTCATAAAATTATATTAGCATTGTGTAGCCCAATTACATAAATCAGATTGAAGGACAGGAGAGGAGAGTAATTTCAAATTAGAGGTGGAGAACAACATTTTAAAGGTGTGTAGTCCTAAAATTTACTATTGGTTTAAATTTCGTCTTAAGATGCGTGACTCATAGTCAGCGCTATTGGAAATGAAGAAACCTTTCTTCACTGAAGAAGGTTTGCAAACCAAATTTCCCCTCCTGGAGATGATCTTCGAAACAACGTACTATCACGAATAGGTTAAGGTTATGTTGCACGCGTGCAAGTTTTAAAAAGTAAAGTAGAGCTTCTCTCTGGGTACTACTACGGAATGACTTGACTGGGCCTACGCTTTACACTGCGCACTTTACGAACATCAAAAGAATGAGGAACATATGATTATATCGATTGGCTTTTGAAGTTTAACTTGTTCCCCGATTTAAATTTTTATTTATTTATTTTTTTTACTTTTCATATTTGCAGTACAACAGCATAGACACAAGTTATCTCAGTGTCTATATTATGCATCCGCTTTGGAATAATTGTGTGAAAGTAAGTCAAGCATAAATGTTAGATCGTACCTCATAAGAGAATTTAAATACATGTCCAAATGTGTTTGTATATATTTCTTTAGCTCCTACCAAAATGGTTGGCTCCAAATATTATTACATTTATTGGTTTCTTATTAACTGTTGTTAATTTTTTATTAATCGCTTATTACGATTGGGATTTTACTGCAGCGAACAATGAAGAGAATACTATACCAAGTTGGGTGTGGTCATTGGCCGCTATTAATATATTGCTTTATTATAATTTAGGTGAGAAAAGATGTGAAAATTTCAATGCGAAAATCTTATAAGCGAATTTAATTTTTATAGATGGCATGGATGGCAAACAGGCTAGACGTACAGGTACCAGTGGCCCATTGGGAGAATTATTCGATCACGGTTTGGATTCATATTCAGCTGGCTTAATACCAATTTATATGTTTTCTCTATTCGGCACCGACGATTTACCACCGATACGCATGTTTTCCGTGCTATGGACTGTTTTTTTAAATTTCTATTTAACGCATGTGGAAAAGTACAACACTGGCATTATGTTTCTGCCATGGGCTTACGATGTTACTATGTGGGTGAGTGGAATGGAGATAATTACTCTTTTTATTTAAATTAAAAATATAGCTTCAAGTATTTTTCTTTATAGGGAGTCAGTCTGACGATGTTCATAACGACGTTGCTAGGTCCCAGTATATGGCATTATCGCATCTTCTTTGATTTATCCATGGCCAACATGTTCGAATTTGTTTTGATAGGTTCGGGTATAGTGACCAGTCATCCGATTATATTGAAAAATATCTATATGTACGTAAAAGTTGGTAAAGACATATAAGAATATGATTTTCGCTTTACCGCGAAAGTCTGGCTCTCACCACCCGAGATATTCATCTGAAAGTTGCTTGGCCGAGAATCGACTTCCTCCAACTTTTCAATTCGATTCCAGAAAATAAGACCATTATTTTTTTGCCTTCGCTCTGCGCTAAAGGAAATTCTCGTACGAATAACGATTGTACTCAATATGATATATGGGTTGAGATTTAGATAATTTTCTGCCAAATGGATTTTATGTAAAATAATTAAAGTTTCAAAAAGGCTTAACTCATATAATCTTTTAGGATCTCTTCCTTTCGTGATAACACTCCATCCAACTCCCTTTCCAAAAAGTGACAAGCTGAGTTTCAGTAAGAAAAAAATCTTCAGCGCGCTTTATGCCGCTTATACGCTCCTCACTTGAGATAAGTTAAATTCCTTTCTTGTGAGGAACAATGAAGCGAAACCCATTTTGTTTTTAACAAACCAAAATATTGGTTCGTTCGGAAGTGTTCGCGCTGGATGCAAATAGGATTTTGTAGGACGGTTGCAGTGATTTTGCCAACAGTTAGCTTTTCCAGTATAAAGAAGAGAGCTAAGTTTTTTCAAACACTTTGTTTTCTTGCTTGAACCTCATCAATAATATTTATGGCCTTGTTTTTAAAAGAAAGAAGTTTGTGGGTCCCGATGTCGAATTTTTTTTTACAGTCGAATGAAAATTCGTTTGCCCGTAGAATTGTTGTCGTGGAACATATTCAAGTTACAATCGAATTTGCTTGATATCGCAAACCATACGTCGGCTCAAGAACATTATTAAGGTAGGCGTTTTCTAACATTTTCACCGCTTCTGTATATGAAATCGTGCTAAAAGTCCAGAATTTGAATCAAATTCTTCATTGAGTGTTTTTATTGACAGCTATTTCCGAAAAACAATTTAACCAAAGTATACGCCTACCGCTTCTGTAACTTAATTCATATCATTTCACAATATCGTAAAGCTTTAGAGTCTACGAAGCAAAGATTATTCGTAACACCGGTCAAGCATAACGGTTGAGCGACTAGTCACTGCGTACAGGTCCACTAATTAGATTTATGCTGTGTCCACTAAAAATGTTTTTCGTGGCAATTGATTATCTATATCGGGTTTCTAAAGCATCTATCTTTGGGTGGTGATTGGCTACTAAACAACAATTAAAACAAAAAAAATAGAAAGAAAATCAGATAAGAAGAAGTAAATTTCGTGTAGGTCTTACA
>KK499809.1:1381811-1449815 GCA_000688715.1 Glossina pallidipes
TATACACTACGGTCAAGGAGTCGGAAGTTGTGAATGTCTTCCAAATGAGTTTAAGTTTCCATATAGTTGTTTTTTTCTTTCTTGTTCTTCCCTTACAGGTACGAGAAATGTGCGATCATTTTAATATACGATGTTTTAAAGTAAGAGAAAACAACGATAAAAAATTTTAAATTTTATAGACTGCATTTAGTAATAAATAGTATGTATGTTATGTTTGTCCGTTCGTACAACTGTTTGAGGGGTGTATACATACATTTACTAACCGCGTTCACCTATTTCAGTCTACTTCAAAACGAATTGAAAATATAACCAAAATACATAAAATAGATTATAAGAAAGTGTCACCCGTTTAACGTAAATGTAATGACATATAATATAATCCAAACATTTGAATGAAAATACACGAATTACAATGGAATTAATAACAAAAAGGCGAAGTGAAATTTCTAAAATACTCTAACAAAAAAAAAAAACAAAAAAATCGTACGAAAAAGATTCTTATAACTCATTTTCACACAGACCGCGATTAAATTTGATGTATGAGAGGTTTGTGAAACGTCCTAACTGCTGTTTATGTAGCATCTTTGAACAAGAGGTGTCATTTTAAATCTATCACTCAATATAGTTACTGTTTTATGTTATCTTTGTAGTAGGTTTTGTCGTCTTCTTTTTTATGCATGACTTGCGTGCGGTACATAAAAGACGCCTTCATCTGTGGCATCGTTTGGGGGCAAAAAAGTTTATTAGAATCGTTCCGCATTCTCGAAAAAGTACGGCTCAACTACATCGCCAGTCCAGCAGCCGAGCTAAATTATTGTTGTGGCTGGAGTGGTCGTTGCAATATTTCTCTTGGGATTACGATGCGAGTGTTTTGATTTATTTACCTATTTAAATATATGAAAAGCTCATCAGTAGAAACGTCGTCATTCAGATTAATTTTTCTGAAAAAGTCAAGATTTTCTTCATGTGCTTCCAGCACTCAACTGAAGAATGTATAGCGAATGTTGTTGCCAAATGACACCGGAGTGACAGTTGTATATATATATATATATATATATATATATATATATATATATATATTGGGTTTGTATATTGACAGGTGCAAAATGGCGCGAAATTTAAAATGACATTTCCTATTGAAAAACGCTATAATTTTCATTTCATGCATTCGTGCATCGCAAGTTCCATGATGCTTATTCGTTACTTCATTATGATCCAACGCACCCACCGAGGTTACCTAACTATAAAAAACAAATGTGATAAATACGTATATGCTCCGTTGCCGAGCCTTATAAAAATGAAAGATAAAAGACAAGTTTACCTGCTGAAGTACAACATGTATACAACATCGCGAGAGTAAAGAAGTTTCACTTCACCCACCAAATCTACTAAGCATGATCCGAAGTTCACGGAATTCAATTTCATTTCTTCTGTTTTTTATATTTAACTTATTTAACATTTTTTGCATGGAAATGAAATTAACCTTAATCTGAATAGCAAATAGTTCTCATTACCAATATGTGGCTCTATATGTGGAAATCATGAGTATGCGGTAATCATGTTGTGGGACAATATTTTACTTAAATCAACTACTAAGGATATCTAACGAATTCTTAACTAACTATTGTCTCTTATATAGACGAAAATGTGGAAGAGGATGTATAGTATCTTCTGTGATAATGCACATCTGTTTAATATTTTATTACACGTTTTATGTCTAATATGTCCTGACAGAAAGAAATGTCAAGCTGCAGATTTTCACAGTGTAATTGCTATCCAATTATGAATAGATTAGAATGCATATTTAATTCATATTATGGCGTATGATTATAATTACGCTACGGTTTATATTTCCGCGCGAACGTAATGGGAATTTAATAGGTTTGAGCCTTTTTTAGAAAGTCCGAATACTCACAAGCATTGCAAGATTTTGAGCTGCTTTGAACTGTATTGTGTCTGTTGATGAAATGCTCACGATTGTAAAAGAGTAGAGAGCGTACTGGCTGCGACTTGGCTGCGGGATGGTCAAAATTCACTATGATTCGCTCTAACTAGGCTCACAATTCCAAAGAACACAATTTGCCAACCATAACAGATATGAGTCTGAAATTTAGAAGCCGCATATACCAAAAAGATTTTTACCTACAACCCAAAATGCCTTTATTAAGGTAGAACTTCACAGAAATATTTGCTATGCCCAGCTATGACACGTCCAAACTTGCCGAAATATTCAGTATTGTTCGTTGAGTTGAGTTGGTGTATATTAATCCCCCCGATAAAGCAAATGTTTCCTTAATTTATCGAATTTATCTAAGTATTAATATTAATTTAAAAGATAGATAGATGTAAGTATTGAAGAAAGACTTCTACTAACAAATGGTTTTAAATAAAAAAGTAATTGCTGTGTACATTAACTAAAAAGCCCAACTGTACGTTAGTTAGCGGAAAGAATTAATGTAAGATTTACTTATTCAAAGTAAGTATCTTTAAATATTTATATTCTCGGTGATCTTAACAACCTAAAATAATCGAGTTACTAAAGGAAAAGTATCTGAACTCAATTTCGTTTGTTTGTTTGAAAAATTGTAACTGTCTCCCGGGGCATGCAATGATGGGCGCTGGAAACCAGCAAAACAAAAGCAGATAATAAAAATTTTCACTTATTCTTGTGAATTTACAATTAGATAACAAACACCGTGCGGGCGGAACAAGAGCTGGAACAAAATGCTACGGTATGAACAAATAGTGTTGAAGAGATTAAAACAAAAATATTTTTGCATAAGTTTTCATATAGATTCCCTCATGACATATAAGTGTTTTTAAGCTTTAAGGGTAAATGTTTGTTAAAATATTACATTTGTAAATTTAAGGAAAAAAAAAACAAATAAAATAAAATTAAAATGTAGAAATTTTTTTACTCAACTCAGAGAATCATCTGTTTGTTGATTTACTGACGCACAGAGAAAGAAAAGAAATATGAAAATTTTTATACTAATCTTTCCCCTAATTATGTGGTTTTCATTAAGAGCGCCTCCCACCCACACGCTCTTTTAATAAGTGAACCAATTCTTTGATTTGCGTCTACATCAACTTTTCAATGCCGTGCCAGAGACATTTTTTTTCGAAAATGTTGCAACGAAGCGAAGTGAACTTGATAAAAGTCCTCGAGTTTGCAAAACTCCACAAAGCGATGACATCAACTTTTGAAAGACCGTAATTTCTGGTGACATCTCTAAGCTTGACACATTCAGATGTGATGGTAAACAAAAGGTAAGGAGAAAACCCAATGCAGCGATGGCAATCCAAAATTTATTACCGGCTGAAAATAATGATGGAGGGCCTGTCTTGGTTTGGGGATGCGTATCTATGAATGGCTATGAAAATCGCTGGATCTTAAAGCATTTCGAACAGTTTCGGGATGAACACTAATCGGCATATATTTTTCTAGCAATAGATTGCCGTATCAGCTGCACTAGTTATCAGTTCATTTACGATTTTCACGCTCTGGTTGGTCTGATCGATGCTTATTTATTGTGATATACTGTAATTTTTTATAATAGCTTCGACAGTAACACGACTAATCCGAAATGTTTTTGCTATTCCTCCGTACGATTTTCCCTTGTTTCTTAATTTTATAATCACATTACTAATCTCTAACAAACTAAGTACAGTTAACTAAAGATGTGCTTTTGGCCTTTTTTCTGATTTTTATGGAACTAAAGTATATCTTGTGCTGTTATCTTTATCTCAAGTCAAAAAAAATCTTTAAGTGGTACTTAATATAAGCGTTTGTTCCTTAAGAAATACATTTTTTGACTTCCAACGTATAAATTCAGTTTTAAATAAGAGAAACCTTTATTTTCATTGCTCCTATGGCTCGATATAGCTGATCGAGTGCCGTATTCGAAATTAGTAACTGCTGGTCGCCTAGAATGGAATGGGGTGTCTTCGGCACGAAAGCTTTCGCAATGAAATTTCGCAAATCGTTGGCGATAATTATATCCTACGGCCATTCCTCGCTGCTGGACATAAGTGTTTTGTCCGTCTGTGGCGCGTTGGCGGGTTTTCGAAAAGAAGAAACTAAATGCATAAAAAGTTCTTATATGCGGACTCAAATTTTACTCTTTGAAATCATAACTTTCCATATATGACATTCTCCCCGAAGTTTTATTTGGTTGGTCACCTTATACGTCTACTAATTGTCAAATATCTTCCTACACAGTTATGATAATATATTCGTCTCTTTTCGTCAGTTGGGAATTACTCATACAGATTAAGGATAGTTTATGTAACTTCAGTGCGGAATATTCAAAAATATTTAAACATTCGATTTTGAGTTTTACCAGAATATAACAGAAAGTTCAGTACGAAGAAAAAAGAAGAAAAGTTAATGAAGTGTTTTTGGACCAATAGATGACTCTTTCAGAACCATTGTGACAAATATGATCAAAAATGACTTTATTTATAAACAATGTCCGATGTTTGCGTAATTTATCTAAAAATTTTTACAAGATGCAGTGAAATTTCATTTTCCTATTTTCCTAGTCTCCCGATGGCCACTGATAATGACTTTGTATAGGAAAAGTTCTCAGCCAATAGCAACGGGCAATAACAGAGAAACCAAGCTTCTCAAACATGCCGCGTGACGGCCGGTTCTCTTCATTAACCAAAGCCATTACATCACTGCCGCTTTCAGCTAAGGCAAGAGAAATCGCCCGGGTTACCACACTACCCAAACCTAAACGTTTATGGGAGTCTTTAACTTGTAATGCACCCAAAAAGCCACCTTGCAAGCTAAGAAGAGAAAGGAGAAACGTTAAATTTAATATTGTAAAGATTGAAATGTGCATAACTCACCGCAAGCACCAAGCCACCAATTCGTCAGTATTTTCAACATATACACCCATGTTAACATTCCACTCGATTAAGCGATTTATCAAGAATAATGATCCCTGATGGCGATTAGGCCAATGATTGTCGACAATTAGAGCATCGTCTTTAGCCGTTAAGGGTTTCACATAATAACCTCTAGGACAACTATATGAAAATAATTAAGTGATTTTACTTTAAACGTATTATCCAAATTTACTCACTCAATGACTAGAGTTTTAGCTTTTTCGCTAGTCATAAAGTACATAAGCGTTAGACTGTCATATTCCAGTCTTAACTGCTTTTTATTCACCACTTCCAATACTGACTGGCGGTGACACTCCAATATGGAGCTCACTTTCAAGCCGCGCGACCAATCCAACAATTGTAAAGCTTTTACTAGATTTTCATTTTGTTCTTCTTGTCGGAGGCTACCCACAAATAATTGGTAGCGATCCACGATTATGTACAAACCTTCAGAGCGATAGCAATCGTTCAGTGTGTAGATCTTTAAATGCTTTATTGTCGGTTCTCGCTCTTTCCATCGTATGTAGTTATCCAAACAATAATAACCCACACAGTGTTGGGACCAACTTAAAGTATTGCGACGATAAGAGTCTCTGAGTTCTTTTAATTTATTGATGTCAGTAATTTCCAACAGTTCAGTATTGTTTTCAGAGTGCATTTTGTTTTCATAATTAATTTTTATTAAAATTGTTTTTATATATTATTTAAGTCGAAAAATTTTCATTAAAATTTACACTTGTTTTTGTATCTTGCTATCTAAAGAACTAATTACTAAATATATTCTCATACTATTTTCTTGGTAAATAAAACTTTAAACACGTAGATGTGTAAAGAGAAAAGCCCTCGTTTAAGTGAACACAAAGCAAGAGAGCGAACGAAAGAGAGGCATAAAAACAAATAATGTTGAAAATCTTAGGCGCTTTAAAATGAAACGCCAAGCAATAGTGTGAATACGATAAGACATTCACTAGTTTTTATGAAGAAAAAGGAAAGCGTTTGAGTGAACTGGCACGCTTTATATTTAGACATTCTGCAGCTGTTTTTCATACGAATTCAACTGGCACGCTAGTTAGGCTAAATTACTACTAAATACTAAATTGCTTTTGATCCAATTGATGTACTGTCCAACGCTCGTACATACATCTGCAGGCCGCAAGGTCTGGGTTCATATGATACAACGCCCACCATGTAGTAAGCCTCCCTGCCGTTGATTTTTTGCGTTGTCATTACAGGCCCACCAGAATCTCCACGGCAAGTATCAACCGAAGGGGCACCTCCTTCCACAATTGTACAATTGTATTTCCTCGTTGATGGGCATTTGAAAAGTTCGGTACCTATTCTGGCAATCATATAAAAGAAAGTAAAAAATTGGCTAAAAAGAAAAAACCTCGAAGCAAGAAAGAAAAAGCATTTCCTCCTGAATCTCTCGCCAGAAACTAACACCAAATAAACCTTCATCCGAAAGAAACAGTTTCTTTCCCCCATTAGCAATTTTGATTTGAAAGATGAAGACCGTGGTGGCCGCCTAGCGACGGCGGCATACTCATCTTGAGTATGCTCACTGAAAATCCGCAATATAATGGATGCCATTAATATTGCCAGGTCAAGGGTACGTAATCATTTAATCAAGATGGGATATATCGTGTACCGATTTCGCATCAAAAAAACGGGAAGAAACTTATGGGGAACCCTAATATTTTCACATTATTCTTATACTTAACACGGAAGCATGCGGTGCCTGAGCGGTGGTTAGAGCAGGCTTAAAGTATGCATGTTCTGATTATTCACTGAGTCGATTTAGCTACGCCCATTGGTCCACCTGTACTCATAAATTCAGATAGAAAAAAGAAGCTTGCAGATGTATTTTATATTGAGATATTTTATATTGAAGGGAACGATTGAAAAATGTTGCATTGCAAGTATTGTGCATAAGCAACTATATATGAACACATCTTTCTGGATGTCAAGCTGAAAGAACAAGCGATCTTTATGAGGCTATTCTTGTAAGCATCTTCTTTTCCTTTCAGAAATGGGTAGTAAACAATAAATCACCGATTAATACCTAAGGTGTAAGTGCAAAGTTCGGTGATATGGAACGTAATATGTTAGAAGTAAGTCCTATACTAATTATTATTAAAAATTAGTATAAAAAATATAAAGAAATGTAAAGAAAATTAAAAACAAAAAAGAAAAAAAAAAGAGAAGAAAAAAAGCAAATACACAGCTAGTACAGAGGCACACCCGAAACCGGTACACAACCAAGTTGGAAGTGATTCCCTAAACCATTGAAAACATTCAAAAACTTGCCAACCAATAACAGTAAACAACACCTGTTCATTTGCGACTTATAATGAGATGTTAAGATTGCAAATAAGTTTAAATACGACTTAGACAAATCGCGCCTATTAAGCAAAGTCGTTTTGATAGGTTTTAAAGAATGCGACACTGAGATTAAGTGGTAGACATCATTTAGGTCTCAGCAATCAACTCTGAACGGGTTAAACCGCTCATAATTATATTTAGATTGGCTTAGCTTAATGAAAATAAAGGGTCTAGAGAAGCGATTAGGAGCATTAAAGTTTATCTCATCTAGTAATATGAACGAATCGATGATATCATTAATTAACTTGATTAAGAAGGAAACACCAACCATAAATCTATGTTTCTCAAGTGACGGCAAGGATAACAAAAGCAACCTATTTTCATAAGGGGAAAGAGAGAGAAGCGAGTCCTAACTCAAATTCTTAAGGGCAGTTGAATCTACCTAAGACTTATAGGAAGGAGTCCACATAACAGAGGCCTACTCAAATATTGGTCTAACTAAGGACATGCGCAGTCGCTCTGTAATGTAAGGATCCTTCAGGTCTTTGGACCCCCTTTTAAAGAAACCAAATGCGTACATAGCTTCGCCTAAAAAGAGCTCAATGCGCAAATCAAAACGTAATCTTTGGTCGAATAGAACCCACAAATCGATGGACGAATCAACGTTTTTCAACTTTTTTGTGTACTCAGTATTGAATGACTTCTTTCTTAAGAAAGAAAGCTTTTCGAATTTTTTTTAGATTTAATTTCATAAAATGTAATGAACACCATGTAACCAAATTATTTAAGTCAATGTAAAGCTGACACGACTGCAGATCCAAGCAGAAGGAAGAAAACAGTTTAGCATCGTCAGCGTACATTAAGATCAGGCTGCATTTAATCACCGAAGGGAAATCATTAATGTATATATTGAATAAGGAGGATCCTAAGTGGGTGTCTTGAGAGACGTCATACGTCGCGGGAAATTCCTCCGAGGTGATGAAGTTAAACAGGACTCTGAGTGATCTGCTATGCAGATAAGATCCTATCCATTTGAGTAAGTAGAAAGTGAGTCCGAAGGACTGAAGTTTGAAGATCAATAAATGATGGTTAACCAAGTCAAACGCTTTACTAAAATCAGTATATATGACGTCCGTGTGAGAACCACTTGAGTGAGTCTTGAAAACATGGCAAGTAAACTCTAAAAGATACGTAATAGTTGATCTTCCTTTCAGGAAGCTATGTTGGAACGGGGAAATATGTGATTTGATGGGAACAACAAAACGCTGAGTAACAATTCGCTGAAACAATTTAGGCAATGTCTCTATAGTTCTCAACGTGATGTCCACTTCCACATTTGTGAATCGAAATGAGGAAACTAGTCTTCCAACGCAAAAGGAAACCACTTGATTTCAAGGACTCATTAAAAATCATTGAAAAAACACCACATAGCTAGAGAGAGCACGATGTAAGTATACATGGATGGTTAGGGATCTGAAACCACCTAACACGTTCTTTTCTGAAATGACCAAGTTAGGAATTCATACCGAGTTAGTTATCGGGTACGGATAGTCAGCAGTTAAATCGAAATTAGCTGTTGAAATATTTCGTTGGAAGTATTCAGCAAAGGGATTTGAGGTTTCAATACCACTAGAGGCCTCAGAGCTATTAAAAGAAACATGAGGGGGATATACAGAGATTTTTCTTTTGGATTTTTCAAATTGAAAAAATATTTAGGATTCGCAAGCAGTGATGATTTTACCAACTGAAGATGTCTGCGGTAACATTGGTGGTTGAGGAGGTTAAAACTTCCATCTCAGGTAAGGGTAAGTCATTCTTATAAGTTTGATGACCCGAATGTGTTGAAATTAGGTAAAAGCTTGAGTGGCTTATAGTACGCGTGGAAATTTTTGTCACGTACATTTGAATTTGAATAATTACGGTTAATAATAGTATTCGTCGCACCCTTCTTCGCCCGTCTAACTGAATTTGAGTTGCAATGGTATGATTTTTTTCTTTGATATGTTGCTTATAGAAGCCACCTCTCAGAGTCATCCAATTTTCTGGAAAATATGACCAAAAAGTTAATGTTAAAGCTCCCAGGTACATTCGCAATATTTTTTCCGATTCTCTTCGAAGCTGCGCTATTGTTGCAAGATATCGCCACAAATGTCGCCAGATCACTTCAAAAGAACGAACTTGGCTGTCTCGGCTTTTGAACTAATGAAATATTCTTTAAGATCTTATATGGATGTAGGGTTGACATGAACCGATTTTATTATATTTTCCTACATTTCCGACCTTTTAAGTGTACGTCTGTCGATTGTGTAGAACAAGATGTTTTATCTTAGTTTTTATGTTTTTATTCTCATCAGATTAAGCTCAAAAAAAGCCAAATCACATATTAACATGTTGTTAATTAATGTAAATAGAGATAAGCGAAGAGAAAAATGAAATTCTACTCATTATTTGTGTAAGAGAATGCCGCTCGCTGACTTGACTTTTTTGTCGACTCAGAGAACTTTTACAAAGAAAATTTTCAACAGTGTCGGGTGGCGTTTTAGACTTTGCAAGTCAAACAAACAATTGCGTTCGCCGAATCACTTGAAACATTCCATAATGAGAAATGAATTAATTGAAATCGCATCTTCGCAATGGGAAAAGCTACGTGATCTATATGCGAACAAAAGAATTTATTCTTGTTCTTATAATTTACTACAAACCTTGATCGACTGCGTGAAACAAAATGAAAATTTTGAAGTTTCAATATACGCTCTAAACGGTGAGTGGGAAACTGATGGAACATTCATCGCCAAAGTAAGAGAAAATTCATGAAATTTAAGTTAATCTTTGTTCAATTTCCGTTTTCTATTCCGCTTTTATAGTTTTACAATCAATTTTATTGTAATGCATTAAGTGATAATTTTCAACGTTTATTAGAGGCTTTAAATTGTTTGGATAATACGCAAGAGTATTGGGTGTCGGGCTTTCAAGAGCGTTGCACTTTAACTGTGAAACAACATCTTTTATCATGCGGTCTATTGGAGGAAGAGTTCAGACCGGAGGGTACCTTTTGGTATCACTTACCAATAAATGAAGCTTTGACGTTTAAAGTAGAGTAAGTGAAAACAAACACACTTGAGCCTGTTTTTGTGCGGTTTGTTTTTATGCGATATCTTTTTGTTGGATCTTTTCCATATTACATAAGAACCGAACGCATAAAAACGGTATTAACGATATGGACAAAAATTCCCTTAAGGAGAACGAATTTTCCAATATAATTTTTCCAGACCACCGAGTCATTTGAAATTGCAACGGTTGCAGGAATGTCATGCTGATCAGGTTAATAGTGTTTGGCCTCATCGCACTCCAGGCTCTGCGGACTTTGTTAGACTTTTAATACAATACAATGACAGCGTGGGAGTCTTCGATGAAGGCAATAATTTAATAGCGTGGTGTTTAATGTAAGTTACATAATAAATTTGAAACAATACTGAAATCGCTATTATTTCAGCTTACCTTTGGGCAGTCTGGGCTTGTTGCAAGTAATTGATTCCCGTAAGCGTCAAGGCCTTGGTCAACTGGTTGTACGTTATATGTCCAAACTGCTAGCCACGAAAGGCCTCGAAGTTACCGCTCCCGTAGTGTTTGCTAATGTAGCCTCCCGTTCCATGTTCGAGAAGTTAGGTTTCAAAATTGTTGATAAAGTTTATTGGACCAGAAAGCCCGCGAAAAAATCATAATCTTAATTAAAAAATTTTCATATGGAATAAGTAAAATAAAATGAACGAAATTGAAATAAAGAGGCAAAATAAAGACAAAAAAGTATTGAAAAAAGTTTGGGAAGTTTTTTTAACAGAATCCATAGAAGCACGAAGTTCGTCGCGCAGGGCTTAGGATAACTTACTTTTAATGCGTCGTTTCATTTAATAATATTTACTACGCATTATGAAATATTTCGCGGTAAATTAGCGAACGATAAAGCATTACTTTTTGTAGCTGGGGGTATTTATTCCCCTGTGGTACGTCTGTTTGGAGCATACAATCAGTGTGAGTTGTTCGCTTATTCACAAGCTGAACGACAAATCCGTGAACAGGGGTTGAACCATTTTTCCTAGATTTTTTTTTTTAAAAAAAATTAATAATATCATCTTCTGGGTTTGTCACTGTGTACATTAGTCGATTGTGTATTCAACGCACCAAAGACTTGATAAAACTGAAATGACTGAATTTTTTGAGGGAAAGTGGACTCTAAGTTGCCATTACCAGGTTATTGTTCTATTTATTCCACTCGGCGCTATAATCGTTCAAAATCGATTGATCGTCAAATAAGAATTAATACGAATTTTTTGAATTGTCGTAATATATATGTGGCTTTATTGGCGTCAATTAGCCTATTTCAGGAGTCTTTAACATAGGAAAATTTTTGCTACACTCCACAACACACAACATACTTTTATTAACAACTTTCGGCTTGAGTATTGGTTAGACCTAAAACCCGCTCCCGTAGGCGTATTGGTACACTTACATTCAATGAATTGCTGTTGAAAAATGTATGGGTAAGTAAAACAGGGTAAAATAAAACACTGTCGTGAGTCGGGAGACAACATTGAATATCTTACCGTAATAAGACGTATGTAAGTCAAGTGTCTGTATATCCTTATGTTTGTCTAAACAGAACTTTTAACTTTATTAACTTTCGGGTTCCACTTGGGTGCCAATTTAAAAGGATTGGAGGCTGTAAAGTGAGGATGCACGTACTATTGATGAGCTAGCTGGTTCTATAGAAATGATGGTTTTAAATTTTGTCCTGCAGACACACCACGAACGATTGCAACCACAAAAATACACGTGCTTTCACTCGTGTAAGGACCAACGAACAAACGAAACGTGTTTATCGGACGGGCTGATCCTACACCATGGGCCACTCGTTACCCTGCCATACCTACGGTCTTCATCGGCCTACAATTTTTAATGGGAGACCCCGAGTTTAGATCTAAGCTATTTCCATCTGATTAAAGAAAACTCTGTTGCTTTATGCAAATATAAAAGAATTAAATTTCTTATCCTAAATATATAAAAAACAAAAATTGCAATAGGAAAAAGAAATCCTTTTGAGCGTTCAGGCTTATAAATCAATGACATATAACGCTAACATTGAATGGTGCTTGTAGATATTTATAGAGAAAACAAGAAACATAAAATTATAGGGTGTATGCTTAATGCATAATGCTGACGCCACAGCGTCCCACACTGCCGCTATTTACAGAAGATTCATCTCGTGAAGAATTCAGAATAAATGATGCCTTTCGACGTCCTCAAGTAATGTGATGCTTGTAGGGTGCTTATAAGCGATTCAGTTTCTATGTTTATAAAACTAAAATTTCAGCTTTGCTTTTTATTTATTGTCATAAGTTCTTCTTGTCAAAGTTTCCTTATTATAAAAAATACTTTTGTATTCAATCAAAACAAAAGAAGAAAATTATAACTAAAAACATCTGCAAATTGGAATAATCGAGAAACAGATAAGATTTTGCATATATTTTACTAATTGTGATTAAGAAGAAATAGAATATGAAGAAATTTCTATAATTCGGGATATTGCCTGTGAACGAATTTTTAGTTTTCAAAAGTGTGTCCCGAAATGTCAAAATATTACACAGGCTTTCATGGCTGAGCACTTGTTTGCCCTCTGCTACGTGTAGTCGTGAATGTCTCGTGGATGCTTCTGAAGCGTGCTGTGATTGGTATTTCAGAAAAGATAGAAGAACGCACTAAATGAAAAAAAGATTTTGGAACAAAAGAAGAAAGGAAAAGAAAATGTTAACGAATTTCGAACAGAAATAAGAATACAAACGATTTATTTAAAAAGAACAAATGGAAAATAGCAAATAAATTTGTTCTCCTCTTCGAAAACCAGCAGAAGAATATTTACTTCTATACAACAAACAAATTCTGAAAATAAGGTAAATAAAATCAATGATAAATGTTGTCAATAATAACAAACAGTAAAGTGTAAAGGAAAAGATCGCATTGTGTCCATGAGATGATAACGAAAGAGAAAAAGGCTTGGCCAGCACTAGTGACAGTTTCAACATCTGACATGTTTATCTAATGCCAGCTAAGCGGGCAGAAGAGCCGTTTCAATTACCTTTACAATTGCGTTCTTGCTAGAAAGAACGAATTGTGGAGAAGAAAAGTCCACGCGCTATTACGTTTTACTGTAACAATAACTGCACGAACTCCAACCGTAGTCTTAATAACAACGGTAAGCTGTGCTAACTTATACAAAACCAAAGAAGACAAATTTTTCGATTTATTATAA
The DNA here is from genome assembly GCA_000688715.1 of Glossina pallidipes. Lineage (NCBI taxonomy): Eukaryota > Metazoa > Arthropoda > Insecta > Diptera > Glossinidae > Glossina > Glossina pallidipes. Next base: position 1,395,334 of record KK499809.1, read on the forward strand.
AGCAAAACTTTGAATATTTAATCTTATTTTATTAGAATTCAATTTAATTTAGTGTTAATTTAGTTAATTTGTATTTCGAAATTGTAAACTGTCCCTCCAAACACGATACATACACCAAATTATGTATGTGCAAATACAAACAAGACAGCGCAAGATAAAGACGATACAGATGTTAATACACCACTCACCGACTTAACATCATTCGATAGTTCACCGCCACCAAGTCCTTTCGAGCTGTCTTGAAGCGTGGCTCGTCCGCGCCTAGATACAATTCAACAATCAACATATAACAGCGGAAGATACAAAGCATGATTACGTTGGAGTAGCTCTTCCATAGGACATAATCCTCACAGTACTCGATTTTATACAAAATCCGCCCAGCATAAACAAACAAACTGAATTTAAAAAGTCTTAACAGAGAGAGACACTCCCTTAACGAAAGCAAGAAGTTGGATCAGATATTATCTGACTACGAAATAGGAGACAGAACGCCGCCCGAATTTTACAGACCACTCCAGTCTGTGATTTCAGATTGTTTGAACCGTCTACATCGTCAGTGCAGGTAGAGAAAGCTTAAAGGGGACTAACCTAGCTTTCGTCAGCGATGCCAGACTGGCATCGCAAGTCATGTCCATCTGTTGATGGGCGATAAGGCAGGCGAAAGTCGTTCTCATCACGATTGTAGGCACACACAGCAAATCTCACGTACGACACGAATATACCGAAACATATTGTGTACATTTTGACTTGAGTCGCATTTTCTGTTGAGCACGGTACTTACACTACTAGGTATAGACTTGCGATATATAATAATTATGAAAAAGCGAGGAAAGGTAAAAGGTAAAAGCTTGTTCAGAAAAGATTAGATCAAGATGTTGTATGCCAAAGTTGCAATCGTTGGTATTTGGTTACGACAAACGGCCATAACAATCTTCAATGTTTTCAAAAGTCTGTTACATACGCAGTTTCAAAGCATAATATTTGGAATTTGAGTATTTTAAGTAAAATAATTCGGTGGGTAACTCTGGAATTTTACGGTCCTTCTTAGCTTCTATTTTACACTGTAAGCGTTTGGAGGAATGTCATGCTGTTCATTTGTGCAATGTTTGGCCTCATTGTAATAAGGATTCTGCGGACTTTTCTAAGCTTTTAGTGCCTTATAATGACAATATGACAAGTTTCGATGAAAAAAGCAACTTAATAGCTTGGTATTTACTGTAAGGTTTCTTTAGAGTGTAAGAACAGAGGAACTCATTTGAAAAATGTTTAATTTTAGGCAACCTCTTTGTTGCAGGATTCAACGAAGTTAAGCGTGGAAAAATGCTTGCGCTAGAAAATGTTTACGTTAGTAAAATGGGACGAGTGCTTATGTTGGTAGTATAATGAAGGTTTAGAGTATAAAACAATGTTAAACAATGGATTATGGTGGTGCGATAACTCTACATGGTCGTTTAATAGTCTTGCAAGTGACTAACACATGTAAACATCAGCATTTAGGTCAGCTGGTACTACATTACAGGTCCAAGCTGACAGTTAGCAAAGGCCTTGAAGTTACCGCCCCGGAAGTGCTCGCTAATGTCGCTCCGCAAGCAATTTTTGAAAAGTTGGGTTTCAAAATAACCGATAAAGTCTACTGGACTATAAAGCCAAACTTTAAGTGACTATATCCGTATGTTTACAATTGAGCTGAAAACAAATATATGAGCAAAATAACAAAATTATTCTGAGACGTCTTCGAAACAATCTTTCAATTTTATCGATGCACATCTTCTGTCTGATTGTTTTAATCCGTTATACGTACACGGGCACAATTTTTCCGATGTGTTATACAAGCTATTGTGGGGTCTATTATTATATTCTTCATCAACGCGAGTTATATGCATATGCGTATCTGGTTGTTGAACATTCGCTGGAGTTAGAAAAACGAATTTTTTTCACGTCTTAACAGTATAAGTCTGTCCATGATTAAAGCCAAAATTATTCAAACCCGAACAACTTCGTTCATGTTCTTTAAGCGATGTTTCCGAAATCCTTGCGATAGTATTTTAGAGCATTCGTTAGGATTATAAATTGTTCCGTAACAATATTACGCATATATGTGTATAACACACCACTCAATAAATTCGTAGGATATGTTACTTAACTTGTACAATTCCTCGTAAAGTCCGACAAAAGCATGTAAAAATTTGGTATAAAATATATACGATGTGCATTGTATGTGGTACCATAGGCAATCTGTATATCGAGCGAATATCGCACACAAGCTTATTCTGGGTATTTACAAACAGGGCCTCAAATGAAGATATTCTCTTTTGCGTTTAGATCCGTTGGTATATAAAACTAAACCTCTACATAAGTTAACGTCCATTTTTAATTCGAAAAGAAATATAACATGAATGACGAATACATGAGCATTTTACCGCTGGTTACTCAATTGAACTTGCGAACAAGTTCGAAGGCTTGACTAAATATTTTGGGGAACTTCCACTGGAAGAGTTGTCTAGTCTGCCTAACATTTAAACATGTGCTCACATCTATATTCTGTTATCGCTAATCATAGCTTTGTATGAACGTCTTACGCTTCATTTGGAAAACTTTTCACGAAACAGTTTGCTATTACCTTCACGACTATAAACTTTCTACCTTTACGGAACTTACTGAATGCAAACATCTATACTCATACAATGGAAACTTCTTGAAAGGGGTCTCATCTGGTTATTTGGTTTTTACTTTACGTTCTTTATCTACATTTTTCGAAAAGAAATGATATAACTCCTTCGACTGAAAGACGTACCGAAAGATATTAAATAGCGAATTTACAATTTTTAGATCTAATATACGTTACAATCTTCCAACTTATCTGCAAAGCGTAAGTTCTTCATTTAAGCTTTAAAAAGCTTCTTTTAATTAATAGCATGAAATATAAGCGGTGTCTCACAGATGGCGCTACAAAAATATTATTAACAGCGCATGAACTTAACATTTTAAATTGGTAAAGAAATAGCGATAACGAAAAGCCAAATTGCCACAAACTTTGAAAAAATAGTTTAAAAAAAATTTAAGTTTTCTGACATAATTTCGTTTATACTTAATTAGTAAACGTTCCTGGGGAATGCAAACAGAATGCAGATACTGCAGATACGTATGCATATGTATATCTCAGGTTTAGCTTAGTGGGAACGTGTGTTGCGAATGCTTTGCTAAATAAACGCTCGCTCTATATCAGTGCTTAACATTTACGCCTGAGAGTTTCGAAAAAGGTGAAAATATTATAAAACCTGGAATGACTCAAAAAGTGTGAACTATTGAAAATGCAATGAGTCTCCACCTACGGCGTACAATTTTGTGGGGCAGGCACTAACTCTAACATCGAGATATATAGTACGAAATAATGTTTGTTCTTTTTATACCCATCACCAAAGGATGAGGGGCGTATTCATTTTGTCAAAAGGCTAACAATATCCAGCAAGAAACTTCAGAGACGCCATAAAGTACATATATATTTGATCAGCATAAAATTCTAAATCGTTTTAAGCACGTCCGTCTGTCCATCTGTGAAATGTCTTTTGTAAATATTCTCTTGGTTGAAAAAATGAGGCTGTCGACTTTAAATTTGGCAGAAACGTTGATAGTGCTTGCATTCTGATTGGTATTGAAAATGGGCTAAATTGGTCTAAGGGCGCGTCCACAGTACTACGTGGGTTGAGAAAGTCTCTGCTTTTCAAACAGAACAAAAAACTTGGTTTTTGTGCATGGCTCATAAATTATAACAGATAAATGTAGAAAAATGGGAAAAACTGACCACGCCTATCCAATATTAAATTCTTTTTCAATACCTTTATAACAAGCTCCAAAATCCCATAAATTTTATAAATTATGGGCGAGTTTCAAATGTAGAATGTATTTAAGCATGTCTGCCCGTTCGTATGTCTATCTGTCCACCTGTCCAAATGTGTAGTACTCGTGGAAAAGATTCTCCCCCTAGCGAAAACGAAGCTGTCGCCTACAGATTTGCAAAAGAATTTGGAAATGACCTAAACTTTTCAATTGGACACTTCTATAATACCCACACGCCTATACGCCCAAAAACTTTTACTTTGAAAATAGAAGAAATCAACTGCGTCGACTCCATATTGCAGAGCATGAGAATTTTGTTCTTTTACTCCTTTCGTCTGTTTTTGGGGTAAACGGTGCTGGGTATAAAAAATTCGGTCCCGATCGAATTTTATTCTCTTACTTATTTTATCTCAATATTACTTGAATTCCCAAATGTGAGAAATGCATAAATTTTCGTTGTGCGCCATGCATCCGAATACCAAAATATGATTTTTATATGATTTTTACTTCACTCAACAACTGAACTCAAGCTACATGTTCGACTGTGTATATGTATAAACAAATGTAATTAAATTATCTTTTGACGTTTGTGTACATAGCGCACAATGCGAATGCACTGATTGTGTTGATCCCTTAAGTTGTTGCCGGTGAAGTTTCATCGAATAGCGACCTTAAGCTTACCAGATATAAATATTGCATGGCATGGTTGATGGCTGACCAGATTCAAATATGATTTTTTCGAGTTCATTTAGGAATTAGGGTTTAACTTATATGTAAATATTTTCCCGCAAACGTTTGTAAATGTTTCCTTCCTCAATAATTGCAAAGCACGAAAACTCCAATTGGCGCATACTCTAAAAACTATGAAAAAGTCACATGCTAGTACTAGGTACGACATACAATACATAGTAATAAACAATATCCAGGCAATGCACAAACTAAAAACCGTAATCAGAGGTTAGATTAAACAATGTTTTGAAATTTTTTTTCCAAGCTTTATACGAAAATTCCTGAAAGAAATCTTTTTTGTTTACAATTTTTAAAATTCCAGTCGCACTGACAACGATTGGTTTACGGAAACATGCAAGCACAGGATTCCGATTTTTCACTTATTTAAATAATGAAAACTATATTTTATTGCTGAATGTTGTTGTAAATGTTTACTTTTCATGAAAACCCTTATATGACTGGGGGTCCAAGTTCTAGACCTTTATCCTCTTTGGAAGAAGCATTGATCTTCGTTTTCGGTTTTTATACAAACTAAGCAGAGCGTACGAGGGGAAACTGTTTGTCTTCGATATGTGCGAATGTCGAATGGTGTGCGGGATCGGTCATTTCTAAACGCCCAAAACCGCTTAACAAACAAGCAAAGTTGTTAAATTTCCTTACATAAACAACGCAACACCGTTTGCACCGTCGAAGATCCTTAAGGAATTATATAAAGTGGTCAACTATGAAAAATATTTTTGATAAAAATTGTTAACGCTCCTTACTGTACTTTCTGAAAAAAATTTAGATATATGTAGATCTTGTATTTACTTCTATTTGAGCACGTAATGGATATTTTGCAAGGGACAACAATATCGTCGCCTAAAAATTTTCGGTAACTTATCACACGAGGACTTACGATAAGTAAATACAGTATGCAAATGTTGATACCAAGTACATCCGGAAACAAAAAAATCGCACGCCTGCTACATTTCGTTTCGAATCCAAATATTTATTAAATTAAATGTAGGTGGCAACCATAACATAAATTAAACTAAAGTACACACCCACCGTTAACCTTTGAAAAACCTTTGATAAACACTCTTGACTTTCAAAATCATTACAGTAGCAACAAAACAGTAGGAACACCCGAAACCTTTCGTTAGAGGTAGTGCTGTTTCCGCAATTTTGAGCAATATAAAGATTGAGATAGAAATAACATCAATTGCATACCAACTTGCAGCCTGAAAGGTTCTTTATGGACTACGAAAGTATTCAGAACAAGAAATTGGATACCACATCGGAAGCAGTGTATCAAGTGGTTGCTCTAGTTGAAGCAGTGCAGAACCAAAGCCAAAGGGCAGGACATTTAAATTTACTCGGCGACGCTGCGTTTACTTGTTACAACGCCACTGTGGAATAACCGGCTGAATTTCAACTCGGGCAGCAGCTCCAGATAGTTAGAGGAATGGAATTCATCCGGTGGAGATGAAAGGGACCTGGCAGCGCACAGACCATCGACAAGCATAGCTACAGTTCGCTCGAGAACATGTGGATTGGACTATGGATCAGTGGAAGGTAGTATTATTCTCTTGCGAGTGCAGGATGTCCAAAAGTCCACCGAAGACCCGGTGAGAATTTTGCACAATGCATCTCTGAACGCGTCTCATATGGTCTCATATGGTTATTCTTACATACTTAGATGAGACATTTCACTGGAAGCCAAGACCGAACATGTGTTCATCGCGAAGCTGAAGAGCTATTGAAGCTGAAGAGCTTTCGACTTCTGATGCTACATCTAAGAAATCTTGGAAGAAAGGTAGTGACTTTTTCGTGATTTATTAGTAGTGCTGCAGTACTTGTAGTTGTTGTAGTGCTGCAGTACTTGGTTCACTTTCTTTGTGTTGTAGATTGGCACAAGAACAAATGGCCTCTAGATCATTGAAACCCTGAAGAACTATCTTAAAGAAGGGACAAGTGAACTAAGTTCCAAAAATCAACCCAAAGGAAAGAAAGGATTAGAAATGAAGAAAAAAAATGACTTCACTACCTTATATTGAATATACTTTCTTTTGGCTGAATCAATGCTCCCCACTCTAGCCGGGGGTCAAATTTTGTGCAGTGTCATGGTCTCTACTAGATTTGTTATTTTTGAACTCTATCATCATAGAAATATGAAAGCAGAGAGGAAAGATAGTCAAGAACAAGTGTAAACGCGTTACAGAGGTCGCGCGGTACACAAATGAAAGTATTACACCGCTTCGCCTAATGCACTTTTCAAAGTAAGGCGATATATAAGAAGTGGCCAGAAAAGTATTCCCATCAATAGCAATTATCCTCGGGTCAAAACCTGCTGACAAACTTCGTCAAGGTGTCTCTAAAACTGTGAGCTACATATTGAACACAAAAATAAAAGGCGGGCAAATGGACAGACATACTTAAATTGAATCAAAAAGGGATCCCGAATCGATTGATATAATAAAAAGTGGGTCTATCTCAAGTCTCTTCAGGGTGTTGCGTGCGTCCGCACTTAATATACACATATAGCACAAGAGTATAACAAATAAATGAACAATAGCCCGTCGAACAAATCCAATTTATTGATTTGAACAATAACCGCATTCCTTGCTTTGAAGATGCTGAAGGAAAAGCATATAATATTATGGCAGCCAATCATATTTTGACTAATTATCACAATACTTCCGTAGCTTAACTTAACGGAAATGAAAATCATGTTAACTAAATACAAAGAGCTGGTACTAACCAACAATTGGCTTGTAAGCTTAGCGTCCTGTTCAAGTCACGATATGACCACCTGATAAAATGAATCTAAAGAAAATAAAAAATATTTTTCGCAAATTTCTTCAACCGAAGATTGAAGAAATATATCGTTGTTGTAAAGACAATAATTAAATCGCTGCTGCGATCATTTCGTAATGACCTTTTCAAAGTGCGATTATAAATGCGACCCGATCCAGACAAAAGAAGACATCAGACAAATTTAATTCGTCTTACGTCACTTAAATTTTAATTTCATTATAATTTGTGAATATAAACATATCTAGGACATACCTCTCGGCGTCATTGTGAACAAGACAATAATAGCAACCACAAATTATCTTGAGATCCACCTTATAGATGAAAATTAAATATATTTGAGGCGTTCGTTGAAGCGCACAATACAATAGCGTTATAAGAGGCAAAGAAACGCACAGGCACCCATACATGCACCTACACTCCTACTGTATTATAAAGCATTAGCCAAGCATTGGATTGCGTTTGATTAGAACGTACGACAACAATTCATTGTCAATTTGTATATATTGTTGTTTCGTTTCCCTTTCATTGTCTTCGCCTTTGTGTTATTTATATTAATGTTATTGCTGTTGTTGTCACTTTGTAGGTATACGTGCATGTGCACACATCTATGCGCCTTTGTGTGACTGTGTATGTATCGTAGCGTATATATATGTAACATATTTACTGTCATTATTCCTCGAATTCAATCACAAAAGTATTTCATTACATCTTAAGCTTGTGATGTTTTTCCCTCTCTTTTATGTTTACATTTAATACTGACAAGTGAGAATATGCTAGATTTGTGATTTCATCTGTAACGCTCTGAACGTTGAAAATTATAAAACAAAAATTGTACAGCGGTTTTAACTTAGATTGTTGCAGGAACATACATTCAATTTATTCCTTCACTTCAACGTGTATTCAAGAAGTTTTAAGTCGTAGGTCGTCTCACTATTCAGGTCGCTTAGTGAGATATTCAAATTTTTACGCATAAAATAGAACTCTTTGTCACCTGTTTATCTTCATGGGATATATCAAGATTATCTAAAATATATAACAAACCCCGATATATTGTATGTATTTTTGATTACTGTGAGGAGAGGGAAATGCTTACATACTGATTATCTCTCCGTCTATCTGTCACTTTACGATCTCATAACTTTGTCTGGAAGTTACTTCTAAATTCTACCTTTTTCTAAAAAGTTGACTTAAGTGCCGCTATCTTTCAAACGCCTCAGCATTAAATCTCGACCCATTAGAGGTTCCTACGTGCTCTTGTTCATTTTCGGCTTTCAAACTTCTTATGTATTTTGTTTTAAGTACGATGTTACGTTAGATGTGCCGTATACCGGTACCTCTTATATTAACAAAATATATGTTGCCTTACACGTTAGCGATCGTGGTATGCTTTTGCGTTTAAGCATTTCTTACAAAAGCTGCAGACTACTCACCTCTCTTTTTAGCCAGTTGCGCTTGAATGTGTGCTACTGTATTGATTAAAATCGTAAAAAACGTAAAATCCCTGGTGGGTATTCAAAGAGTCGACCTAAGCTTTATGTAATTTCTGTTCTTTTTTTTTTTTTTGTTTATTGCTGTCTGTTTTATAAAGCTTTAGTTGCCTTTGTAAGTGTATGTATGTATGCCAGTGGGTAATGCTCTAGCTTAGTAGTATATATGTATGTTCGGAGAAATGTTGATTCATTCATCCATTCTTTTAATATTATTGTCAACATCATACAAATATTGCTCTTATTGTATTGCCGTTTATAGAACGCCTCGCTTGGTCGTCCAACAATTGAAAGTATGAAAGAAGGAAAGAAAGGAAAAAAAAACAAGAAGAACAAAATTGAAAAATATATAAAATTAAATCAAAGTACAGTTAAAGAAAGAAAAAAATCTAAAATTACGCTTTTTTTTTTTAAGTTATATTTTTTACGTTGCTTTGCTTAAGAGTTTTGGCTCAGCGCGGCTTTAGCTTAACTCGACTTTGTAACGCTTTGTACGCATCGCTTGAATTCCACTTGGCTTTAATTTGCCTTGATGCTTTGATGTATATGAATGTATGTATGTATAGCCAGGTTTATATATATGTCTATATACCTACGTTTATACAGTTATATATATATATATATATATATATTCGGTTTTGCGCAAATATTTACATAAAACGGCAGTGAAAAGCAAGAAGCAGTAGCACAAAAGCGTTTAAATAATTTTGTAAATACTTTTTGAATTAAATTTGTTACTTTTGTTCATCTAGCTTGTGTATGGTGTTTTCATCTACTGTTGCTATTGTTATCGTGGCAAGTTTATTCCCCCTACCACTCTCACCCTCCCCCACCCCCCCTTTTGCAACCGTTATGCTACTTGAGCCCCGATCATAGCAATTCTTAATACAGAGTAAACTAAGAAAAGCAACAACAACAACAAATACAAATGATGCTGAGATAAGGACAACGATGATAATGATGACGATGATGTTGTATTTTAGTTAAAATCTTATAAAGTAAAAGATGAAAAAAAAAAAAAAAAATAGAAGGAGAGACGAAATCCAAGGAGACATTTTCTCATTTTAACGAAATTAAATTATAAACAACAGCAACAGCAGCAGCAACTGCAACTTCAAGAATAAATGAAGAAAACAGCACAAGTTTTACAAAGTACTCGTATGAGAATCAGTGCCATACTTAACACCATCAGCATCACTACACAAGCATCTTCATTATCATCTTTTGTCATCATCATCATCGTCCTCATTATTATTAACATTATATATATTTTATGTAGAATTTTAAACAACAGAGAATATGTAGTGGCAAGGACAACAACAAAAGCAATTGCATGTAATAATAAAGCCACCAACACACTAGGAAATGTGCTACCATGCCTGCAATTATTTCAGATTTAGACAAATACAGATGTGCACAAGTATATATATATGTATAATCACGCATACAAACGAACGGAATGATAGACAGCTTTGCTTAACGGAAAACCAAGAGCCTGTAAATCCAAAGCTTAAGTTACAGCCTTAATGCTAGCGAAATACAACTTTAAATATGAAATTGAAATTACAGCAGTAGCAACAACAACAACAACGACAACAATAATAATAAATATGAAAAACTATGCTATGTTCCAATGGCGGGCTGACAGGCAGATAAAAAAGAAATAAAAAAATATAAAAAAATTGAATAAATAAAAAAAGTAGTAAAATAGAGCACATTAGACGTTACTTTCAATAATCTGTTAAGCAAAAGGAAGAACACGCAGGAGTAAAACTGGAAGTGACTAAACGGATGAGTGAGTGACTGTTTTCCCTGTTGGCTTTGGTACAGACAGTACAAGTGCACACCCTTAACAACATAATACTTTCTCTCTAGTAAAATAAAATTGAAAGAAAGAAAGAAGCAAAAAACAAAAAAAAAAAAAAAACAATTTAGCGCAAATGAAAAACAAAAGGAAAAAACAGAAACGTAACATGCTTTGAAGGCTTTTTGCTATGGGCTGCTCTAACAGCACTGGCCGCCTGTTGTGGGAGCAACAAAAGCGCAGGAAGAACGGTTACAAAAGAATTCTGCAATACAATAACAACATGGATACGTCTGGCAGAAGCTAACCGCCGCTAGCATTGAACACAAAAACACAAAAAAGCAAAAACAAAAATATGGAAAGAAATCTATTATGCATGTGAAAGAAAATGTTGTTTAAACAATTGAGGAAAAGAGGAAATAAAAAAACGAAATTCTTTTAATGGTGGCCTCGCCCCTGGAAAATGCCGCATTGGTTATTTTTTTATTGTTGTTATCGTCGTTGTCGTTACCTCCATTGTTTTTCATTATTTTGCTATTTGCGGTCTTTGTGCCTATCGAGAATGCATAAGTTTGCTTCCAAAGGTTGTCACGTGATGTCCTTGCTGTTGCTTTTCATTAACAACATCTTTAATATTTAAAAACAATTTTATAGAACTTAGACTACGAAATTTTACGAGCTAAACATCCGCGCACATTCTCTTATAAAGCAACCCTTCCCTTTTTTTAATCTCAGTACACGATACCATTTAGTCTGATTAAAAGGTAAATGTAAACTAGTGTCGTCTGATTCAAGTGCAACACATTCCATCATGATATTGTGCACTGTAGTGCATGCTGACTCAAGCATGGCACACTTAATCCAACAATAGTTTTATATACTATGGGAAAGTCTTTCTGTCTATACACTGCATTCTCCAACACTATGACTGGCAAATAGCAGACGAACAGCATTCTTGCGTGTATACATTTTCTCTTAGGCTTTTAGAGGGAAGAAATCAACTAAATAACTGTCTGCTTCGATTTCATTTCGCTCTTGGCAGCTTTCTAACTGTCAACGTCTGCTGGGCATAGCTTTCGAGCATTGTGATCACAAGAGCAGTGATTCGTAATGATCGTTAGCTATGCTTTCGGATATGACCAAAGAAAATTTTGCAGGAATTGAATCCTTGTTGCTCGCTTTCGTATAAGGATGTTTTGTTTCGTGTAACTACCTGGCTTCCCGTACGACAACAAATTACTTAACTAGAAATATGACTGCCGGTAATGTTTCATTTGAATCTTTTTCAATCGAGCAAACTTGTTTGTGCTATGATTACTTGGCAGCCAAAGTAGGTAAAGCCTTTCCATCTGAACATATCTTTTAAGTTATCAACTGCGAATGATTGATCCAAAAAGTCTTTCACGTAGGAATGTACTGTAGTCAGTATATTGGCAAAAACTAACTTATGGGATTTTCTTCAACTTTTTCTACAGTCGACAATTTAACAAAGCTATTTTCCAGGCTTCTCATGGAATTTCTTTGCCAATGATATGATTCTCGGCTGTGTAGTCTGCAGCTGTCCTGCCGAAATACCATACGAAACGCACTTAATTCTTACAATTTGCTAAAAATGTACGGCTCGGAAGCGACCGCACAGGGTTTTATGTTTTATGTCTCATGCGCTGGAAAAACGTTGACACCAGATCTGCACCAAGCAGTCGATTTATGATACTTCAAAGATTCAATTTCACCCGAATGTGTGTGTGTGTGTAAGTGCATTGTGTTTACCGACTAAGCACTCATTATAGCGCAGCGTAGTTTGATTCCCTGCCCAATTTTGAGTCAAGCCGATATTTTATCGTGGAGTCTTAGCGATCAGTTTCGCATGCGACTGCTCAGTTTCTCTTCCCTTTGGGCAAATTTACATTTTATCAACAAAAGAAGTGAGCTATTTAGCTCTACATTATATTATTATTATAATCTCCGATCAATTCTTGCTCACAATGCCATGGCACAGTTGAAGATTGAACTTTGTTTCTGTTCTTTGCAAACTAGAAATGAGCGATGTTTCCAATAACGGAAATGGTATTTTCCAAATCTATGGACGCAACAACATACCAAATTTTAACTTTATTTTATGAGAAGATTACATGCACGGGTGATGTTTGTTTTTGACTTAACGAATGTCTTCACGAGTAAAGTTGCTTTACCGGGAGTGACAATGCTTGGCATGACCTTAGAAAAATATTCTATTTGGCGGGGTTTGTCTACTGCACACACTTTGTAATGAATTGCGGTATGTTTTCAAATTTGCCATTGATTTACTGAAATTACAACTTGACGAGAAAGTGATCGGCATCCTTAATATTTGGTATCTGAAGCGCTTACATAAGTTTGGATCTTCTAATTAATAGTGAAGATCGAAGAGATGTGCTCTGTGACCTCATGGTATTTATATTTGTTTATTCATTTATTTATTTACAATTATTTCAATTTAATTACAAACATTTCAACGAATTTTCAGAGCAAAACTTATAATGCTTTCGTAGTGGCCGGTATAGTGTGTTCAGTCAATCCATAAGAATAAAATTCAAACAACATAAATATTTTGTAAAAATTTTTTTTTATAGTAAACCGTTAGGGTAGAGCTTTCCAGTAGCCACTTGGCAGTCGATACTGGACATAGCTGGTTCATTGCGCGAGGCAAGAAGTTCCTCAAATTTATTATTTAATTTCATCCAAGCACGACATCGGCCGCTTGCGCGTGTTAAGAAGTACTAATTTAATGTTGTTTAACGAATCCGATATTGAGATTAGATTATATGCAAATTTTAAATTTTTACAAAAAACCCTAAACAGTTTAAAAAGTTCCTCATACATATCTAATATTTACATTGGTACAGCTTTATGAATATGAAATTTCTTGAACAACGATTAGGGACATTAAAGTCCTCCTTAAAGTATCCCTCCTAATAAGCCTGGCGAGTCTATACAGCCATGTATCGGCGTAAGTAGGAAATGTACACCCAATGTAAACCTTCCTTTCCCAATTGAGCCAACAATTTTCTTATGACGCCAAAGAGATTGGCGGATCCCATTCCAAATTTCTCAGTGCAAACTTATCGAGCGTTAAATAATAAGTCATACCTTTCAACTAAGAATATTGTTTGTGCCAAAAGTCAATGTTGTTACTTGCATCTATTTTGCAGACAATCTAACCTTCAAACAACCGTACGTATATATGATGGTTGCTTTTAAGTTTTACTTTGTGCCCTTAACAAGATGTGGAGCATAAAAGCTAACAGCGTATCTTTTTTAAAAATATAAATGAAAGGAAACGTGAAACGTCGCCCCCAACCCTCAATCGTTCAACGCACATTATAAAAACAAATTGATGTATAAACACACAGACGATTTCGTGCACATATATTTAAGTATTTCCACAGTCCAATGTCAAGTTAAAATATTACGGTTTGGCAGTTTATTTGATGTGGGTTTTTCTGCTCTACATGTGCTCATGTATCGATGTCCTTGATGTAAAGTCACGTTAAAAGTTTCAAGCTCTTTACAAAAAACGTATATTTTTAAGAAGGGAGAACCGTTTATAAAACAACAAAAAAGACCGTAAAAAAATGAGAAGCTTTCATTATAAATTAATTCCTATTGACTTTTATTAAGCCTTTGACCTTTTTCGACTTGGTAATGACGTGAATATGCGTATGTGAAAATGGAGTGCATGTCATTGGAGTCTTGTTTGGTTTAATTTTTTTTTCATTAAGTAGTCTACAACCTGGCCCAATATCTTGGTGGACCAATAGCAAACTTATAACGTTTGCACCGCATTCTCAAATGGATTCATCTTAACGATGAGAATATTTTTAATAATCTATGTTAGCAGCGTTACTATAGGTCCACAAGTGAGGTGAGGGTAGGAGATTAGAAGAAGGAGCAGAGACAAAAAATAAGTTTTTTTACGCCAATGATGTTTTCTTTAGCTTAATGGTGCTTGTGCGTATTCCAGCATTCAACTGAAAGGCTTTACTAAGCAGCTGTTCATTTAGTTCATTTCTATTACTAATAAGTATATTAAGTTTAGTATTTCGTACGAGACGCCCGAGAATATGCTTCAGAAATCCAAATTAATTATTACATAAATGTAAACAACTCTGACCCTCCAAACGCAATGCTATTGTAAACGTGGCGAATGTTTCAAGTAGTAATCCGATCTCACCAGCCTGTGGCATATGCACAGATATTTTAAGAACACATCACGCTTGACATTGCGAAGTCTCTTTCATTTCGATTTTTAACCTAAATTGGCAAACTGTTTTCCAAAGCTAGAAATATTAGTTCACTAACAGCGCACGTTTGCAAATGAATAGCAGTGCTATAGCTATCGAAAAGCCTGAGGGTATAATAGAGATGCCAATTAGAGTATAGCTAAAAATGTGAATCCGATGTTACACAAACGACATAAATTCTTAAATAGACTAAGATACAGAGATTATTTAGCGACCTCGTTCCATTGATTCATCGATCCTTTGTCTGCTGTTTGCATTTAAGGCCGCAAACAATGAGATATAAAGTGAAGTTCATAAATTGTTAGTTGTTGAAATGTTAACAATGATAATAATAAAAACTTAAAACTCAACATGCAAGAGGGAATGTGATGAAAATGAAAGCTAGAACTAGTCTTGCGCATGGCCCTTCCAAAAGGTATAAGAGATGTTACGTTTGTTGTATGTCCTTTTTTAGACGATGGGTTTTCGCAATGAATCAGTCGTAAGATGAACTTCGTAATTGTACTTTGTGGCCAGCACGACAAAGTATGTTAGGGTTTTATTTTGCAGGTAACGTCAAGAAGTATGCTTTAAAATGCAGAATTATTCGCTATAAGGTGGAATGGCAAATAAGAGTTGCATTATAAACAAGGAAATCAGAACACTACACACAAGACGTGGTCTATCTCTTCTCAAGTTAAATAGTCTACAGTTCCAAAACGGTGAAGTTGGGAAGTGTTTTCACTTTGGTGTGATTTTGTAAAATTCAATTTTTATTTCTTCTAGAGAAATATTCGAAATTAAAATATCATCGGCTGCATATGTTGATGAAGCTGTTAAGGTGTATTAACAATTTCGTTGTAAACCAGTTGCATGCTCGATCTTATTTTATATTTGGATTAATTCCTGCTGTTGCAACGGTTGGCCGGCTTGTTATTGGTTGATGGGATGTTCCATTGAATTCAAAAAAAAACATTTTTTTTTTAATGGAGTGCTGAAGTTGATTGACAATTTCAATTATTTCATAAAAAAATCTCACACAGCAGGAGGACACGAACACGCGTAAAAGCACGCACTCACATACAGATGTGTTTATGGTAAGTAGGCGAAGAGGAATTGAAAACGGAATAAGAAAAGAATAAAAAAGAAATTATTTATATTTTTCTTTCTTGTTATTTAATTGCACTCTTTTGACAACATAATTAAAGAGATTAATTGTTGTTTGCCTTTAAACTGTCTTTTGCCTTTTGAAGTAAAGAGATGTTGCAATGTAGTTGTTGTTTTTATGTGTGTATGTGTCTGTGTTGGAAATAATTTCGGTACATGTGTTGTTTGGTTTGTCTTTTCATTCTTCTTCTGTTTTCCTGCTTTTCCTTTTTTTAAACCAAAAGCAAACACTTCTGCACTTTAACTTCTTTCATTTGTGCTCGTCGTTACGTATGCAAGTTTATATGCATACACAAGTATTTATTTACATATGTACAGGTTTATGCAAGTGGAAAAGAAAAAGAAAATTAGGGTTAGCAAGAGGAGACGAGAAAGAGAAGGGGAAAAACGAAAGGGAGAGAAAGAAAGAATGCATGAAAGGAATTCTAAAAATAATATCTGCATTAAGACCACACTAGACTTTTAGTTAACTGTTTGAGTTGGTCATGCATGCATATACAAGCCGAGATGCGTTTATGCCCATGTACATGACTCTGAACAACTTTAGAGGGCAAAAGTCATCTGACAATGTAAACTATTCGTAAATGTGAAGGTACTTAGTCTCGTCTAAGCAGCCGAAAACATTATCTGCATATATATGTGCATGGGCAAATAGAAACAAACACATGTAAGCACACACACACACACACACACACATATATATATATATATATACGTACAAGCCAACATGTGACATTTATTGCTTTGGATGGTAAGAGTGGTAGATTTATTGCAGCAAAGGCCTTATAATACATAAGCCTGTATATTGGTGTTGTTATTGTTTGTTACGTGAAATCAAATACATACGCATGCTTTTCTCCTTATGCATGAATGTTTGACATTGCAGGACAAGCTTTTGACAGATAAGCTGAATTAAGATGAGACGAGTTGAAAAGAGTTAAGCACATATATATGTTAGAATGCAGTCGAAATGACAATTCATAGCTGAAGCTAAGAAAGGTGTAATGGTACGAAGAGGTGGCGTTACTGACAGCTATCTGTTTATAAAGTTGTTGTTTAAATGCAGACACGAACACATCCAAACAACCACACACACTTATAGATATATATATATATATATATATATATATATATATATACCGATTAATATGCCTGCCGATGTATCAGCTTCTTTGTTGACTTTGTGCGTACGTGTGTCCGTTTGTCAACATACTTAATTTCAAACAATGTGAAATGATTATACATTCTGTTTGCATTTGTTGTTAACTGGAAACTTTAAAAATGCTGACAACAATTTTTCATAAAATTTTATGCAAACACGCTCACATTACACATATAGCCATCGTATGCTTCCGCATTCTTTTATACATGTATTATCGACGATTGATTGCCATAAAGGGAGGTATATGTTGACATAATTTGACAAGAAGTTATCATGCGACAAATGCGTTACAAACTCGTGTCATATTATTTCCATCAAATGCCAGTTACTACAGCAACAGGAGCAACAGTAAGAAGAGCGCGTCAGCACGACATTTTACTGTGCCGTGGTGTAGTTATAAGCATTACGCTTAAGTGTTTCAGTACATTTTTATAAGAGTTAAATGATGATGTCATTATCAAAATGAACCAACACCCTTCATTCAATAACGTTCCTCTCAACTTTACGCTGTTAACCGTATTTTATTTTATCATCATATCATAAATGGCTGAATATGGATGACTACATAAGCAGCAATTTTGTTTACGCTCATAAATGATTAAACGACTTTAAGTGATTTTTCAACTTTCCATCTCAAATACACCCGCACACACAGTACCCATTGCACACTTACCAATGTATGTAGGTAAATATATACAAGCGTTTACATGTGTACTTCTTTTTTTTTTTTTTGCTTACGCACTCATACACACTCAATTTTGTTGGCTTTCCTTTCAACATATTTTGCTGTATATGTGTACATACTCTCTATATGTATAAATTAACACACAAAAAAAAAAAAAAAAAATACAAAAATATTAACAGTGGCAATTTTTAACTTTTCATGTTTTTGCCCCACCAGTTGTTAAGTTGTGTTAAACAAGAACAACAGCAGTAGAAAGAACATTAAAAAAAGTTTTCTATAAATTCATCCATTAAAAGATAACAGTGGTCAACAAGTGTAACAAAAAAAAAAAAATTTCATATAACCTTAGGAAACAATAGAGAGTTGCTATAGGAAGATCTTGGAACGTGTTTTGAGAAAGACCTTCTGCCTTACTGTGAAAGTTCGTTGTTCCATTGAGGCCATCATGATAGCGCGATCACGGTTTTTACGATTCCGATGTTATATCGCGTACGTTCGTATTTCAATACCTACCGCGATTTAGCCACACTTACTCTCAAGAACACTATTCCAACGTTTATTGCATTTTAGGAGATAGGTCGATCTTTTAAGAGTACACTTCAGCGGGATAATTTGTACTATCACATAAAGCTAAAAAATGAAACTTTTACATGGAGAAAGTAAAGCTTGACATTTTCTCACGGAATTAATTAAATCGGCTTAGAACTTCATTCCGTCCAAAATGTACATTCAGCCAAAAAGTACCGAGACCATAAAATAAAGACTACGTTTTGTTATTGTTTTAACAAAGCACTTAAGGATTGTCTTTTGCAGACGGTAATACGGAGGGGGTTTCAAAGAGATGAGGAAAGAGAGAAAGAAAAATACTACGTTCGGTTTCACAGCCCAAGATTAAATACCCTACAGCACACTAAAGTTATCCACATAACGACTTTTTAAAATCAAACGTTGTATGGAAAATGCTCGAATAAATGGTCCGATCCGAGCTATTCTCGATAGTGATCGTCGTTGGGTCAAAGCTCGTCAGTGTATCAAACTTCATGAAAATATCTCGAAAATTGCAAGCTGCAGGTTGAACACAAGAAAACAAGATGAACTGACGGAGGGACAAGTTTAAATAGATTCAGAAAGTGCTCCTGAAATGATCGGAATAATAAAAGGGGGTTTATCTCAAGTCCGTTTAGGTATTGCATACACCCGCACAAACTTAATATAGGCATAAAAAGACAAACACATTTATAAATCGGTAGAAGTATGATTAATATAACGACATATCTGCGACTTAGTTGGACCAGTTGTTGCCATAAACCAATAAGCTAGATTTCTTTAATAAAGTGTAGGCCAATAATACCGATTGATTGCCATTAAGCAAAGTTGTTGCCGAATTCTCTGCAGTGTGTATTTATTTAAACTCAACAATGTAAAGTTAAAGAGCATTCTTGTGCGGAGCATCGAATTCTATGTCTTGCCAGTTCGTAAGAAACTTCCCATTTTATATTTCTATTCAATATTTAACTTTATTGAAAGCACTGGACTAACCATCTAACCGTCTATCTCTTAAAAAAACAAAGACAACTCTTAGTTGCTTTTGCGCTCATCTTACTTTTAGTCGTAGAACTTATTTCTTTAGCCTAAATAAATTATAATAATGAACATATTATTTTGATTATTAATTTAGCCAGAGAAACAAATTCCAAGACCAAAGAATGAAAGCACTAGCATGTAAGGCTATCGGCTTTTGTTGAAAACTTTGCAGCCCTTGGAATTTGAATCCAATAAATAAACATAATAATAATATTTTTAAAGGAATAAAGATAAACATATATAAAGAAGAGGAAGCGCTTATTCCCATTCGCTGAAAATTGTACACATTTCGAACTGCATGGACCACTGTTTCGAGGCATCAACATTGTAATATATTCATGCTTTTTTTTTGGGTTTATCCGTTTATACGCGAGTCTTTTGTTTTTTTTTTTTTTTTTTTTTTTTTTTTTTTTTTGTATGGGAAGTGTATGTAAAATTTTAAGAAATTTTCTTACGCTAAATTTCTTTGTAATGATTTTTGAAGTTGATTGATAATATTGGCTTTAGCTTTTAGCCTTTAAACAAAAGATAAAAAACTCGTCAAAGAAAAAAAAAGAAAGGAAAATAGAACGAGAGAACGAACGAGAATTTAAATAAAAAAAAAAATAAATAAATAAATGAAAAATAAGAGGATAGTGAGGATATTAAAATTTAATTTGTGAGTTAAACCTAACAAGTTCATCATTTAGTGTTCAATTAAATGTTAAAAAAGAAGACAAATTGCTTTTGTGCGCATTATGTCCGTACATAGATTTCAACATTTTCAACGTACATCAATACCAACTGTGGTATTCAAAGGGAAACATAATAAATGGCCAACGGTCTTCGAGAAATGTATGTAATGTGTGCGTTCATCTCAAAGTAATCATGTCTCTGTCTGCTTGTCTCTATGGGCATATCGTCTGTCGATTTGTTATGCAGTCTATGTAACAGACTCTCCTAGGGTATGTGTTATAATTGAGTATAATTGTTTAATTACTAAATCAATAAAGGCCAGATAAGTTAACGGAGATTTAATTCACACATACTCACACGCATTCCTAAGGATATCTTCTTTCATGTCCTCTTTTTTGGTCCTACCCTGCCATGTTCTTATTATTGGAAGTGAGTGTAGCGAAAGGGAAAATTAAATTAATTAATTTTATACTTTACCATATATGCTCTTCTCTGCCCTTTCCTTTTCGCATATTTTATTGGCTTTAAGAAATCCTACGTGCACAATTTTAAAGCTGGAAGTCTTAACACGGTGTTTACCGCCATTTCTAATTATTTTACTCCTCCTTCCTTCCTCTAAGTGAACACGTATTAGAATTACTTTGTGCTTCTTTCTTTCCATTTACGTGTGAGTCTCTTCCTTGTATAGAGCTTTTACTTTACAGTAAATGCTTTGCATGTTCTTTTGCTGCTTTGCAGGTTCGTCTTTACATTTGGTTATAATTTTGTTTCCATAGTTGAAACTCAAATCAAATTAGAATCACTTTGAGTTTTTTTTATTCCATTAAAAATTGCCATTATTTTACTTTTACTTGCTCCAGCAATAATTGCAAGCTTTTACCGTAACCATCCATTTAGTCGATACCTAGCTAAGTATGTAAATGTTTATACCTGCTACAAGTCTATGTAAATTTTATGCATGTGATTCTGCTTGTGTGTGACGCTGTGTATGCACCAAGCAGAGGTGCATCATTTTCATGTTGGTTTATATTTAAGTGCTTGAATGCGTGTGTGTGTGTGTGTGTGTGTGTGTGTGTGTGTGTGTGTGTGTGTGTGTGTGTGTGTGTGTGTGTGTAAGGCCATGTTGAGCTCTACTCACAAATTCATTCCCATTTAGTGCATACGCCTAAAATATTGCGACATTATTCATTGCTGCACATTGCGTTCAAGGGTAATAATAATGGCTCTGAAACACGAACACACATATCTACTCATATACATACACGCACATACATACAAGCGCTAAATCAGGCACAAATTTACATATATACATGCTTACGCATACCAGCCTACAGAAATTTAAATTTCGTCTTTATTTTTCTCGATGAAACCCCCATGACAGGCACTCAAACATCCTCGTAACAGACATACAGGGTGTTACAACTGGATGTGAGAATTTATGAAAAATTTCCAAATATTTTAGAGTATTTTCTTGGAAAATTTGTATTCAAGCAAAACGCAATATCAGTGAAAATTTTTTCTTTTTTCTCTTCCAAGAGGCTCTTCCGTGATGCTTTTTTTTATATATTTATTGTAGCTTTTTTCAAAATTGCCTTTACAAAAGATTTAAGAAAATATATTCCTACGTGCTACATATAACATATTATTATAAAGTGTTTATTTAAAAAAAAAAAAGTTAATTTTAATGTTCGTCTTTTAATGTTCTCAACTATTTGCAATTTAGATATTCGTGGTATTGAAAGTACATTTATGGAACATAGTTCAGATTTCCTCTCCTTATTTTTTCTTTCTCTTATTTAATGTGACTAATCACTCGGGAAAGCCTCTATGTACGTGTAACATGAGGACAGTCTGAAAAAAGGGAGGAAAGAGATAGAAGATAGGCAGTGTGGGTACCGTTTGCCCAATCGGTAAATATTAGGCATCGGCTGAGAACTCACTATAGCAACCACCAGGTAGGCTCCACCGCGCTGACATTTGAGCCAAGGAACATTGACTCTCTCATCGCGATTCTTGTCTACCACGGCTACTTATAGAGAAATATTTTCACTAACGTTAAGAGACAACAGATTAGATTGTTTACTATAATAATAACTTGTAACCTTAACCGGACGTAATTGATTAGATACACAAATACATATATATTTGGCGAGGCCATCGAAATAAACATCAAATATTCTTAAAAGATTTTATAAAAATGATATGTTCGTACTCAGCTTGATTTGATTTACTATCTCTTGGCCATCCATGTGCGATATGAAATGAAATTTAAAAAATTTGTTGTTCAAAGTTTGAGTTTGAAATAATCTCACTAACAATATTAACGTTTTCGTTTCCAATTTGTTAATGTCCTATAGATTACGAGCGGACATTTCGTGGCTTATTTTAGACGTGTATAAGAACTGCAGCTTCACTTGTATTTAGGTTGAAGCAACTTTACAGCCGTATTCTGAGCAGCATTATCAAGACATCACAAGTCACAAGCAACTTAAAAACTTTATTCCACAATAATAAAACTAATGTCATAGCAAAATCAAAATTACTATAACGAGAATATATATCGTCTTTTTTTATGATTAGTGACCGATCACAACGACAGAATATGCCTATTATTGTATGAGCTCCAATACTATTAATAAACTAAACCGAACGCTAACGACCGAAGGTGAATCTTCGGAGAAGTCAAAATCTTATATAAAATTCCTTTTTGCCCATAAAACTGTTTCAAGTCAACGTAACCTCTGCATTACATTCTGTCCTCAGCGCACGAAGCCAGGAGAGGGCAACGGTTACGTTAACTGTTGTAGTTGTGTAACGATGTTACTTCGAAGTAATTTGACGACTTCTGCTTTTTTTCATTGATGTAAGCATAACAATCGTTAATCGCTTTCTCTCTAAAACGAATCAATTTCAGCGATAGCTAAGTAAACATTGTTTCATATGAAGAAAAATATAATTTTTTCATTAAATTTAATGTTCTCCAGAGCAATTTGCTTAAATTTAAGAAAGGAAATAAGAAAATTTTTATATTTTAATATGATATTAACTACGATACAAATATTGGACAAAACGAAACGCAATATTGTTTTGTTTCATTAGATGGAATGGAATAAAATCCAACCCTTTCGGCTTGAATAAATCTGTCGCTTATATAAATAAAGCCTTTAACTTTAAATATACCGCAAATATCAAATTTTGTCATTACTTTTTTTGTTTTTGTTTTTTCATTATTTTTTATTGCCTTTTGTAGTTTTTTATTTATTACTACTACTACTACTACTATACCGTACTTATTACTAATATTCGTTACTAGGAAATTTCTAGGGATTTTGTGTGCAAATCCCCTGTCGCGTAATTATTTGAATCCTTTTACTCTTATTGTTATTATTTGTTTTATTATTTGCACACAAATTATACTCAATTGTATTTAAAATTCAAACAAACCTAACTTTCCTTCTTCTTTAATGCTTCATTCATGCAGAATGTATGGTAACAAAGAGAGCGACAGTGGCAGACTTAAATAGGGCGCTAAAAAGAGAACGTGGAATAGATAATACTTAAGGTTACTCTACCTGCGAAAAGCTTCCACGCTTAACTAACAACCGTGCCAATCAGTGTCGGTGCACTTATCGTCATAGACGAAAGTCGTTTGATGCGTACGCAATCTCCCCACTAAACAAAGCTAAACAAATGTAGTCGCGTAGAAAGTGCAGTTTTTTCTTACCTCCTTTTTTTTTCTTCTAACTATAAGCCTTCGTCATGATTGTTTGCTTGGTACGCAAAGATATCAAGAAGGGAATGAATCCTATGACTATTGGATTGAAGCTTTCAAAGCAGCCACAAGTCGCCAACTAAAAAAATTCCCATTCTTACTCTTTTTCTGGGGTTAACTTTTGCTCGTCTTTTCTTAAGTTCGTTAAGAAATCAGGGAAACTGTTTCGGTTCTATGTTGGTTGCGTATATTGTAAAACTTCGGACATCTCTATTACATGACTTCTATTAAATTCCCTTCAATTTGAAAACAAATTGATTTTGAGCTATGTTTAGCAAAGGGCCTTCGCTCAGTATATGCTCAGTTTTCTGTTTTGCTAATTGAGGACGAAGGCTTATGGCGCATAGTTTTGCTTAGATAAAAGATATCGTAGGCTTTAGGGGTTAATGGAGACAATTACAGTGTAATGTTGAAAAGAAGGATTAAGATAAAGAAAAGCGTTACACAAGTTACGAGAAACGAGGTCTGGTGATAGGTGCTTTTAATGAAATGTCCTAAATTTAGCGTAAAACTTTTCACGGTAGCTTGACATGATTCTTAAGCCGACCAACTGCTTGTTTTTGATCTGCCGGCTTATGCTAAAGCAAGCATTTCTTGGACCTTTAACGTAAAACAGAAAACATCCTTTTCAATAGCAATAAACAGCAATGAAGAGCAATAAACTGAACGTAATTGTTGATAACATTAAAGGGAAATATCATTGTGCGTGTTTGTTCATTAAACAGGGGTGACTTTTCTAAATTTATATTTAAAAAATTGGAAGATTTATTAATGTACATGTTCTTATGAAATGAAATGAAAGAATCCGAGAATTTAATATCGATAGAATATTAAGCTTTATTCAGGCATCTGCCCTAACCTTCTAGCCTATCTTTCGAAAATAATTATTGTTTTCTATTTACAACATTCTCAATTCTTCTCAAAAGACTTACTTTTCACTGAGGGGACATTTTCTGAAAAATTGGTTTGCAAGAACCAATCGCGGTGAGTTGAAGTTTTTTTTCTCTTTTGGAAAGAATCGCTTCAAATCGATGATCACTAAAGAATTTTATTTTGAGGCTGCAACGATACAAACGACAAACATATTTAAAGCTCCGCGTTTCATATCTTGCTTGCGTCCCATCTCTTCTATTGACGTAACACGATTGTCTTTTGGTATTTTTTCACTATCAGTTAGTTCTTACACTTGTCAAGTTATTGACTGCATTCAAAATACCTGGATAACTACGGCTATCCCTTCTTATTGCATGGTCTTTGGCGCCTCTATGTCGACTTGTTTGTCGGCATTGTATTTCTTGCTTCTTCTCCGATTCGATATTATGTTGTTTTCATTTGCTAATCTAGCACTTCCTGTAGGTAAAGAAGAAAAGCGAAGAGAAGTGGAGGTAAAAGTCAATAAATTAAACGCCCATGGGATTTTAGATAATGTTTAAGGGAAAGATTTCGGAAGTAAGTTAAAAAAACGCGAAACTTTCTCTATATTTACTTTCAACTCTTTAGTTTGGAAATGTTCTATTTGACTCTGTAATTACCCGCCTAATTGTACACTACAAAATTTTAAAGTCAAACTATTTTTAACTCTCAGTAAATGGCACAAAGCTCATTGGTCAGTGAATGTAGTTATGTCCATCTGTCTGTTTTATTGAGAAAGCCTGCAAATCACAAAAGCTGACGCTGTAGCGTCAACTCCCACAAAGTAAGCTCAAAAAGAGTCTTTATCCGCTTCAGATGAGAATGCATATTCACCCTACCGATCCATTGCTGTTATTAACTTCAGATTAAGTACAAATATTTGCCCCGCAAATTAATAGCATTAAAAAATGCCTGTTTTCCACATTTAAAGGTTGCATCAGCTCGTCTAAAGTTTAGAATGATGGTAAAATATTCTGCCTTACAAGAGAAAGTATTTGATAGAATTTTCGATGCAGCTTTTAAATGGGATAACAAATTTAATACCTGCCCTCTTTTGATAGGTAATTAAAAGGGTATTACAATGAAATAAATGCTCGCAACTTTTTTTCGCTTCAATTTCATTTTAATTAAAATAATATGTCAAAAAAAATTTGCAAAATATTCTTCCTTTTTTCTTTCATTTTTTTTCTCCACAATTATCATATCATTCACCCGTTATGCGCAAGCAACAATTCAATCTATATTTCATGTGATTCATTGATTGAATGGAAGTAAATTCGTCAAAAAGAGTTTTACTGAAGGATTTTTGGTGTATTGGTTGGTTTTTCGTGGCCACACTAACAAAACAATCAAATATGCACAACATAAATACACAAAATAAACACAAGCAACGTATATGGGTATGTATATGTATGCGTGCATATGTATGGATATAGGTGTGCGGAAAATGAATGTGAATTCAACTTATATCCACAAAAATTTACATACATATATACGCGGACCGAACGAACACACAAACAGTGCAAGAGCACGAGGAATTGTTGTTAACCAAATAATGAATAAAACCCGGCTGGTTAGTAAAACATTTCACATCCCTATGACTTTGTAACATGGCCTTGTATATAGAGAAGAGTTAATATATAATACTTATGCATGTGTATTGGTTACTCAATACCGCAAAAGAATATATATACACACAGGCACAAAAGCACCCAACCAGAGTTACAAACACAAATACAAACATTAATTGTAAACAACAGACAAGCATTAAACAACTTTGATGACAATTGTAATGATGATGATGATGATGATGATGATGATTATCATGATGATGACGATGGTGATCATAATGTTACGATGGTGATAAGGACAATGACAATTAAGAAACAGAGCAATAAAATTTATATGTGGTATATATTTATATGTGCTTGTAAATGGACGTTGTGCCAATGGTAATCGTGCCTATAACTACTTGTAAGCATACATGTTTATAGATGTCGGTTATTTTCTTTCCTACCGCACAGTTAGTTAATTTCACCTTTTGTCAGTTTTAAGGCCATTAAGACCTTAAGACATGCTGTTGTTGTAACGCCTAGTTCCGTGGGTAAATTATATTTGCGATATAATTGAAGGGGAGCATAAAATTATAGGTAACTACCGCCATGCGTGTGGTGTGTGCATAATCAACCGCAAATGTTTAACTGTAAGACAAAAGCAAGGCGGAGAGACAGATACAAAGATTATGAATTAAATACACTAGAAATCGATAGATGAGATAATAAAAACTCATATGTGAGTAAAGACCATTTTCATATCATTTTCTGTACACATCCGCAATCACACACACACACACATGCTGATTTGTTGATCTATTGAATTAAATTAAGCTTTAATCATTTAATGAACATAATTAATCAGTTGAATGCACAAAAACCAGGGGATTAAAGAAAATCTTTTTTTAATTTCTAATACGAAGATGTCTGTATTGAGTTACACACATATATATATATAAATGCATGTACATACGTAGATATTGTAATATTAAGAAAGCAAATTGAAGCCTTTTATCTGGGCAAGACCAACCCTTGAACACCCTGCACCACGTCAATACAATCCTTCATCTATCTGTATGGCAAAGTTAGACTCGGTTTAGTTCAAGACGTTGGCCCATCCCTTCAAAATTTCCTACATGCGTTTAGTATATCAAAACATAACTTTTCATCGACTTTTATCAAGAAATATGTTCACATACAAGGTTTTTCTTTTAAACACGCTACACGCTTAAAAGTGGTTTCGGCTGCTTTTATCTTCGGATCGAAAGGTACGATTAAAATATCTCCAACATTTGGAAGCTGTAGCTTCAAAACAAAAATCAATTGAATGCCTGAGATTGTGCCCTTTTTTCAGCAAAAATCCAAATTTATTAAACCATTTATTTACCGTTCTAATCGACAACCCTTTTCCATTTTTCTAGTAAAACAATTGGGCCGTTGTTGCATAAGTTCAGCGATAGGCGGAAAGAAGACGGCTTTCCGCCTTTAAAGCAATTCTGCAAAGAGCGAAACAATTGGTAGGATGAATGTGTGACAACTGCACAGCTGAGATTTATCTATAGTTGCCGAGTCAAAAAAAAAGTTGTGTGCTTTGGTGTTTTAATAATGATAGAAGACAACCTGTTCCTTATTGATCAGTTGTGAGCGCTTTATTTTAATTTTGCCGTCGTAGAGACATAAGACAATTGACTGGTCAGATTGGAGTAGCTACTAGTGCACTGTTCTCATTCATCCCCACCAAGGCAAGTTTTTCCCACTCTTTGCGCATCTTCGTCCACCTTGGACTACGATCTTCTTCGTCCGTTATCGGTATATCCAGCTTTCGTCACTCGTTATTAATGTTTTCGATTTCGTTTCAGCAACAATTCGCCGATCAAAATTCGACCCAGCGTCCAGCCTTAAGAAAATGATTAAAAACACTGTTTTCTGAACAATGTTAAGATCCGTAGTGATATCACAAAATGGCATACACTGGTTCTTTTCAATTTATTGAACAAATTGATCGACTTTATCAAGGATTCGACGATTAGAGCGACGCCTGTTTTTCGCATTAAAATTTGCAGAACATAAACGAGTGAATCATTTGGATGCCACAGAAATTTTTTCACAATCTTGCAATCTTGCGTTATCGCCTTGGTAGAATTTGTATACAAGGCCTTTTTTCCGAATGTTGGCTCATTTTGAAAACATAGTTACTTATGGCGGAACTAACAAAAGCCATAAATATTTTGTTTTTTATTATATAATTATATAATCAATGGTTTGTCGCCTTTCACAAGCGCTGATAGGCGCTATGAGGACCCAAGTCCATTTAATGCCAAAAAATTCATCAACTTTTGCCATTACATAACACATGGACAAGTATCGGAAAAATAGATAGGCGGATCTGAATCTTTATGATGAAAGGTGAGTCCACCTCCCACGTTACGTACATACGCACAAACTCAACGTACCGGAGAGAAAAGTCCGTATTAGATACAAACATACATAGACACACACACATACACATGCACTATCTTATACAATAAATGTTGAACTTTCTAATGAAATACATTCGTACACAACCATGAGCTTAAGTAAAGGAAAACATTGTGGGCATGATGCTGCACATTTCCCTAAATTATGCTGTACACCGTACTATTTCACTTATATTGTCTACTTGCTGGCGTAGATACGAAATGAATTTATTATTCTTGAAATTTGGGCTTTTAATTAAAATTATTTATACACCTTACGTTACTAATAATAATGTTGGTTGTCGTCGTGCAGTTCTACTACGAAAGAAAGATAACGAAGA
The DNA here is from genome assembly GCA_000688715.1 of Glossina pallidipes. Taxonomy (NCBI): domain Eukaryota; kingdom Metazoa; phylum Arthropoda; class Insecta; order Diptera; family Glossinidae; genus Glossina; species Glossina pallidipes. The sequence continues at coordinate 1,424,559 of KK499809.1, forward strand.
CCGAAATGGAAGGTTGAAGAGATAATTTATTCAGATGTGTAAATTTTAGGAAATTATGTACAAAGATATTATATTCTCATGATTATTATGATATTGCGAGAGATATTTTATATAAAGACATATATGTATACATATGTGGGTTCCATTAAAAGAAAACAGAATAATTTTGAGAGAAATATTATAGTTATTCTCTATAAATCCGCTATAAGATAAACTGTTCTTTTTAGAATACAGTTTCAGTGGATCTTCCTCTTCTTTTTTTAAGCGGCCATCCAGTGAAAAACTTACTTTTCTTTTTTTTGCTCCAAAAATACTGTTGACTTAGTCTGATTTCGCATTTACTTTAGTAGAGGCCACCGGTTGCTCCGCTCAGTTTATCTCTGAAATAAAAACATAATCATATATAAGACAATGCGCTAAATAAAAGTTCGCTTTTGTTGCTAGGTTTTAAAAGTATCCTGACCGCATTTTTTTAAAAACTCGATGCTTATTTCGGGGGAATGGGCAGAAATATTTAATTAAAAGAGTTCTCGAACGCTATATATATATATTGCGTTATATATATATATATATGTATATATCTTTCTGAATACCAAATGTCTGCTGAAAAGACATCTGGTTTTTCAAGACTATCAAAAAAAAATCCCATGGTTTCGGTATCGTCAAAAAAAGTTTAAACCATGGACGAATAACTTATCGACTGAACCTAGTGTCAACGTTAGCGAGCAACGCTTTTAGCATACACGTCTCTTGGACGAGTTTTGCATTACCGAAGCGAGCTTCGTCGGATTAATAAATAAGGTTATCATGTCTTTTGATATATTGCGGACGGTTTTCGTTCAAATCACGTCAACATACCTAGCGGAGGGGTTCATTTGATCAGAGCAATTGATGAAGACAGTAATCCTCTTGTTAAGCCTCTTATATCAGGCACCCAAAGTTAATCGGATTTAGGGGTTGGTCATTTTATACAAGCTTTTTTTGAATTTTCCTGATATTGAAAATGTTTTGCTTTTAGTGATTGCAGTGGTCGGCGTCAATTGTTGCCGGCAAGTTTTGTTAACCACACTTTCCTTGGGTTGGAGGAGCTTATAACGTAATAAGCGCTTGATCGGTCTTTAGCATTCATGACCTTTCTCGTATTCACTTTTAGTTATTTGTTACGACTCAGCTTCTTCCTCTTTTGAATTAAATGAGAAAAATGACACCTTCTAGTTTATACGAGTTTCTGAGAGAGCAGAGCCGATCCTATTCGAAGCCACCGAAAACAGCATTGAGATAACTTCCTATATACTGATGCTTATAGCACTGATTTCATGTGAAGAGAAGTTAGAAAAACTTTACATATCTGGTAGTGTTTTCTTGGATAAGATGTGCTGAGTAATATGTGTTCTCGAAGAACATTGACTTTACGTCACCATTTCTGCCTTTTATCATATTAAGTTGACGTACGAGTGATGAAAATTACTGAAGATTTATGGTTCTTACAGTTATTTGTTGGGGGCTTGGGCTTCAATAGCACGTTAAGCTTGCAGTAGTGTTAGGTATAAATACGTTTTATGAAAGATTCACACAATTTCTATTACTAAAAGAGGTGAACAATACTTTAACTATAAATGAAATATAAAGCAAGCTGAAGGAAAAAATCTCTGGCTTAAGACATATCTAGAATATATGTCAGCTTGCTTGTATTTTGTATATACTATACAGCGAAAGTATAATAATTTTATAACATATTAAAAGTGACATTAAAAAGTTTGAATGACGCTTGGAATAAAGATTACCTATGTCGTAATACTCTCTCTCTCTCTCTCTTTTTCCACCCCAAATGTAATAAATGCGGCTTTCTAACCAGACAAGTAAAGTATGCTAGGTGCGTTGTGTTCTTCGCAACAGGTAGAAATGTAAGTGAGAGATTCCCTGGTTTAAATTTGTCTTTATCATGTTCCTCCATTCGCTTGTTTGTCTCTGCAAAAATTAAAGATTGAAGTACAAGGCTGATGTTTAGCGTTCGGTTTGATTTCTCCATAACCACGGCGGCAAGACAAGACAGGCTACCAATGTTTCGATATGTTACTCAAAAAAGTAAAAATGTTTTTGATTCGCTAACTGACATGCCCAGTTTTTTTATATTCTTCATAAGTTTTAGGTAGTAAACGGCTGCTTCAAGCGAGTAAAATTGTGTCTTATTTTGTTAATATCCTACATCACGTGTGGCACAAGGGCATATTAAGTTCGCGCGTGTTGTTGGCATGATGTAAATATGCCTTTTATTATATTGATTCGGAATCACTTTCTGAATTGATCTTAGGATGCTTGTCCGTCTATTTTCCTTGTGTTCAGCTCACGGGGATTTTTTAGATATTTTGATGAGATTTGGTAAATCGACGAGTTTTGGCTCAAGGACAACCGCTATTGAAAATAGTTTGGATCGGATAATTTTTGGGTTACTTCTCATATAAAGACATATTTTAAAAATTGGTTCTAGTAGGGCGGGGTAGGGTATTTAATCGCACGTCCCAGTATTTTCACTGGTGTTTGCTTTAAGTTTTTCGATTACGGAAACTCACAATCGTAGTCCAATTTAATCTAGAATTTTGCAAGCACTTACACTCTATCGTATTTGCCATTGCAAATGTAACAACACATTTAATATACCGTCATTCGGATGCTGGTGCTGAGTATACGATTTTCCAGCCAACTTCTCTTAGACTAAATAAACGTAGACAATGAAGTTGTCTGTCTAATTTAAGTAAATGATGTCTGTTAGAGGGAAATAAATGCTTGTTCATATTGCTTAAGTGGAAATCATAAATTTTTCTGGCACTTGCAGAATGTGCTCGCAATCTTCGTACTGAAGTACATTTACATTCGTTTTAGACTTGTTTTTTGTCACAATTCCATTTTTTTCCAGCCGTCACAATGAGCAACGAATAACCAGCAACAACACCTTTAAAAAAACAAAAAAAAAAAAAAAAAGCAAAGCAAAACTGTGTAGAAAGCGCACACACCATCAACCACATCGTATTTAAGAAACAGACATAACAGTTTATCCGGTCGTTTTGAATGTCTTTTCGTTTTTTGTACAGGCGTTCTATTTTGTTTTTTTTTTTTTTTCATTTTTTTGGATGTATAACAACACAGAGGCAACAAAAGTAACTTGAAAACGTAGGGAGAAAGTCTCGGGTTTGTTACGTGTCGTGTATTCTTATTATCATGTTATTCTCTGTAATCCTTAACACAGAGTTAGTGAATAAAATACAGTTGTATGCGTGTAGTCCTTCCAAAAACTGTATCTAGCACTTTGCCATTTAGAAAGAAAGCAATAATTCTCACTATTCTTATTCTATGACACTATACACTTGCAGCATGTTTTCAATAAAAATCATAAAAGAGAAAACAAGAAAAAACACTCGTCACAAGTCCCAGTAGTTTTGTCAGCTTGTCTTACCTCACTGTCTGTCCTTCACTCTTTTTGCGGAGTCTACAATAAATTTGAAAAAGCAATAAAGAAAAAAATTAAATTTTGATTACAATTGAATACAAATGAATGTAAATTGTTTGATGGCTGTTTAAGGAACGATCATCTGTTGTTCTCCTTTGAAACCTTCTCAACACTATTCAGCCCTGCCTTTGATGCTTCTCCATACGGACATGGGCAGGAAAGACAATACATGTTTACTTTGTAAAACAATATTTGCAATAAAAAAACAAAAAGAAAAACATTCAAGGGTAATACAGCATAAGTAAGTACCTTAAGTCCTAATTATCATGAGCAGAACGGTGTTAAAGATTAGAGAATCGACGCACACTTTTGTAAGCTTAAACGTTAAAAACGTTCAGTGCGACTCCTCACTGCGTAAATAGTGGTATTAAAGAGTTCAGTAGAAAATTAATCTTTGGTCTTCGACGGAAATACCTAAAATCGCTCGCGTGCAAATAGCTTACTTTTAAACGTAATCTAGGACTTTAGTGAGAAATTCTTTATTTTAATAATGAAATTTTAAAAAAATTTTCGTGTCCCGGAAATATCGCATATTGCGAAAGGAAAAACAATACTTGAGACTAACTGTGTTCTTTAAGACCAAGTCGTGAAACGATATTCAACAGACGAAGAAGAAGAGAGACACCAACATTTGTGACAAGAAGTACTTTGCCATACTAAAGAGAGGTGGGAAATTTTGGTGACAACGGAACTTCAACCACATAAAGTCTCTTAGAAAAATTAACCTTCATATGGCAGCATGATCTAATTTTTTGTATTTTATGACGAAAATCAATGAAAGATGATAACTTTTGACACAAAGTTATTTCAAACAAGTTTGGACTACGTCGGTTTAGGCATTGGCTTTACTTCTTTATATGGGTTCTTATGAAAATAAAGCCTTTACACGGCGGTAGCTTAAAGTTTTGATATTGTATGACGATGCCAGCTATAGAATTGCCTTAGATGCAGTAGTTTTCAATTTATCTTTAATGAATTTTCGGATGAAAACCTCAGAGGCCAACAAAAAGATTTAGCTGAGTTTTAAACACGACAACGGAAAAACCTATGTTAACGGTAAGTGTGATAGTTTTTATGAAGTCATTATACCAATAAATGGGCAGATGAGCTACTACTATTAATGCTTATCAAGAGTACACATAATTAATGAATGTACGGCACTCTGCTTGGTCACACATCTGAGAACCTGAATCGACCGCCTGATGTAAAAAGCATCGTAAGCCACTTAGTCAACTATCGTCTACGGATTCACTTATACTATCGATATTAAGCTTATAACCATTCTATGACAAAGTCTTCCAATTTTCAGGATTACAAACCAAGTTGTTCAAGTTTACAAAATTGCTACAAGTACATCGAGTACTATTCGAAGTCCTATTCATGAAAATAACCGACTTTGCATTTCGTTTTATAAGAAGCTATGCATCCTCATGAAAGAAATACCCCGCTCAACCTCCGACAAGCGCGTACTGTGAGGAACCTCTGTGCAGTTTTAATACCCCAAGCCGTTTGCATATGTATGTACATGTATGGAGACGTGTATGAGAATATTTAAGAAGGTTTGTGTAATTAATTTTTAAGTAAACCGTTCAAATATTGGATTATTGCCATTTTCGTTTTTTTTTTTACCTTTTAAATTTTAATATATTCTCGCAGCTTATGTTTTCATGCAAACGGGAGAAAATCAGGAAAACGAGAAATAAATCTGCATAAAGATCTATGTACTTATATACATATATATGTATATATATGTATAAATTTAATGTAGTACAGTGAATACATCTCTAAATAGATAAACTTTTTATTTCCAAAAGAATCTTTTTTTTTGTTTCATGTCACGCAAATATTTTGAATAAACGGCCGTTTAAGAAGAGTTCCACTGTTTTCACATTTGGATACGTCTCCGATTTTGTTTGGTTGCTTTACTTTTTACTGCAGCAGCGGAGTAGTAGAGTGCTTTTTCTTACTTCCTTTACAATTCGCTGGAAAGCGTACGTAGAAAGAGCTGCGGAATGAAGCAATTATTTTATATCTTTATTTACTCGATGTCAGATTATGTTATTATCAAAAGCAACATTTAAATTTTAATTGATTATAGATTTACATTTGTTATTCTTCTCTAGAAAGCACTTAATTAATGTTCATTATCAACGAAAATTCCGGTCCGATGCAGTATTATTTTCCAATATTTCATTTAATTTGTGTTGACTTGTGTTGTTTTATTTTAGTTTTTTTCTCTCTTTATTTTTAACGCAATAAGAATAAAAATAAATTTGAATAAATAAGTTAAAATGTTACAGTTAAGTAAGTCCGACTTTTAAGTTTCCTACAAAAAGATTTCAACATAAAACTTTGAAAAACTTCGACTTGTTGTCCACATAAAAGATTAGTTTCCATGATGTGAGGACCAAAATCGTGCCTCACCTAGCTTAAGTTTCGTATAATTACCTATTATGTGCTAAGAGTCGTGTAAGTGACCCCCTTATACGTATCCTATGCATTCAAAGTGCAAAGTACAAGTCTACTGTGTCACCCGCTTAATTTTCCTTTCGTTCGCGTTACAAAAGGAGTGGAGGACAGGGCAGCCCTTATTCGAAGTAGGCAGCACCTGGGTTCGAATGAGTCTGGTAACACTTAAACTGCTTGTTTGGATTTGGATTTCCTTTCCGTACGTAGACGTACAAAAAGACTAGTGCGGAATTATCATGGAACAAAACAAAAGAGGTAATCTGTCTGTAAACGCCTACTACTGCGAAACGTGACTGACTGACTGACTAACTGACTGACTGACTGACTGACTGACTGACTGACTGACTGACTGACTGACTGAAAGGGGAAACAAAGTTATTGTGTTTGAATAATTTTAGACAAAGCAATTATAATTCCGATATTCAAAGCAGCTAAAGCAGTTAGTGCTGCAACGTGTAAATATGAAGAAAAATATGAATAAGTATTAATGTCATTTGTCATTAAAGGCTCATCAATAGAAACTAAGCTCTAGTTTATAGAGAATAGTGAATAGTGAAGTGACGTATTAAATAAAACCAAAATAATTATATATAACGCGCATAAAGAAATTTTGGTATCATTTCATTTCAATCGGCCTAAAGACCCCTTATGGATCTGGTCAATGGTAACTAACACCTTAAGTAGGGCCCAAGAACAAAGAGATGATCTAGCGGGGAGTGAATGGTATGCCGGAAAGGATCGACGGGCAAATTTCTCGCTTACAATGAGACGCTTTACATGGGAGGTGAATTCAGAATATGTTTCTGAATCTGTACATATAATGAAACGGTGGTGTACGTCAAGTCGTCCTTTGTTTTGCAAACATCCACATAAACTTGGCAATAAATAACACATGTGATATGTGTAGGGTATAACAGAAGTGAATTTTATTAATATAAAAGTTTTTGTCGCACGCAATAAGTTTTCTAAGGCTTTCTTTCATCCACCGACATTGGAAAGTTTCATCTTGCGCATCTGCATAAGTTTCCCTGAACTCCACGTGACTAATGCTATGGTCAACATGTGTCTTGAGCCGAATAAACCTATGACACAGGCGATGTCAATGGAGCATACCAGAGCAAAGCATATCTTCAGCACTTTCTACGAACACTGTGCATGTATTTTTATGAGCCCCGCACAACTTTTCTAATATATAACAAGCGAAAACATTATACCCTTCACCACATTGTCTAATACAATTCTTATTTTTGCCTTGGAGCACAAAAATTATACTCTGATTTTATAAGAACTTACTACTATGGGAGCGTATTTTAAAAATTGGATCTCTTTGCAAATAAAGGCTTACTTTCCGTAAATGGTTGTGCCCAAGACCTTCAAAAATTATGATCCATATTCATAATTGAAATCGCGCAAATCTATATATAGTGTAGAATCAAATTTGATACAGTGAACTTTTTTAACTTAAATTATTATTATCGATTAAGTTTCCTCATAACATACTAAAATTTAGACTTCTTTGCCCTATAAAGTGTGAAGCGTTAAAATCTACAAATAATTTAATTATTTTATCTTAAATTACTATTATGATCTGATTATCATCACGAATTCCAAAGTTTTCGTACCAACTTCGAATGGCGAAATATTACTATTTAGTCACTTGTGTCGAGAAATTTTGAGAATTTCAATTATTTCCATTTAAAGACTTTCTAAGAAATGGTGTTAGATGGGAAGTAGTCGAAAATGTGGACCGATCCCATACTCCACTAAACCAGTCAATAAAAATACAACTCTCAACCATAAATATTCGAAACTGATCTACGCGTAGACGGAATTGCTTTTCTTCAACTTTATCAAGGTGCAGATAAAGAACTTTGTGTTCACGTCGAGGCCTTTTTTTTACAATCTGTCGAATTATCTGTTGTTGACTCGCTTAACAGTAAAGGAGAAGAGGAAGACATTGGATTTTGTTTTTCTTTATTTATAAGCAATCCAGTGAGCAGTGATGATCAGAAGAAAGTGATGAAAAAAAGAGGAAATAGGGATGGTATGTCTATGCCCAGCAAATCTGTCGAAATGACTATAACGACCACAAGTTTTGCCCTTGAGAACAATTTAACCAGGAAGTTTTTCATATAAATTTTATTAGAGTGAGTATGAAGCTCCGTACCCTCCTCTCCACCGTAGGCCTCCTTTTCATGGTTCGGGAGGTAGACTATGAATCTCTTCCTTTTCACTGATCCATTGTCCTCTTCTGCTTTTATTGCGAAATGCAATACAAATGGCGGAATGTTTGTTAGCACTTCTTACGTGAAGGGAGTTCGAAAAGTACGCAAACTGTAAATGAAAACGAGTGGAAAATTAAAAAAAAATAATTTCATCATATATAACAACAACCGTCGCTCTTAAAAACAACCACCTGGGGACTTCACTTTTTCTTCATTTCTCTTTTTTGTTGGATGATCTCTTATCGCGAAGCCATTTGTTCATATTTAGAAAGAGGGGTGTAAGTGTAGCGAACGCGTGAAAGAGCTACTCGATCTGCCGCATTGTCTTGAGAAAACAAGAATTTCTTCTTTAAAACGTGACCTTAAGATATGAAAAGAAAACAACAAAAACTAAAACACTCTCCCCTGTGTACCATTAAAATGTTTTTTTTTTTTTAATTAACCAATTATTATATTATAAGACCATATATAAAAAGTGCACGTTTGCGTACGTATGCATGTATGCAAGTGTGCCTTTAGCTTCTTATTTCCATTCCGGTGCTGTAATTGATGCGACATTTACTAAATTGTTCCCATTAAATTCTATAAGGTCACAACATTCACATAATCATTAACAATAACATATCACAGGCACTTGATAAAATTGTTGTATACGGTAAAGAGAAGAAAGAAATTATTTTAGAGCACTTACGTACCTAATGAAACGAAACGATGCTCCTCAACTCTAAATAGCATCTGGATATTTTCATACTGCAGCAACATTGCATACATTGCAGTCTTTATAGCTCAGCGAGAAAGCAAGTAAGTAGGTACGTATTGTGTATAGTGTATACTATTGTAATTCAGTGTATATATCAGTGAGTAATATATATAGTGTTGTAAACCTAATTAAGTTTTCCTATGAGACCTTGAGCTATGGGCTGTTAAATATCTTTACGGTAGAGGAAGAAATGAAGAGTTGAAGACCGAAATCACTCCATGTACATGCTACCACTGATGCTATCCATATACATATATATATATATATATATATATATATATATATACAGCAAATTCAATTTGTCGAATACGGTGACTGTAAAATTCCAATAACAACAAAAACGACAACAACGGCATGCAAACAACAATTGCAGTAACTGTACGAACATGCTTATGCATATGTTCGTACAAAATGCGTTACTTGACCGACAGGAGGTTGTCGTTGCTGTTGCTGTTGCTGTTATTGTTGTTTTTGTTGTTACTGCTGTTTTTATTGCTGTCGAACATTACATGCAGGCAGCCAGGCAGGCATGCATGCAAGTCATTGATCCATAAAATCACACATAGCTTTCGGGGATAAAGAAATACAAATACAAACATACATAGCCACACATTCATGTGCATGTATACATAATTGTAGTTATAAAGAAAGCAAATTATGATGCAAATAAATATTTTATTGCAGGTTTCATTGAAGTGTATGATCCCAGCACATGAAAACTACAATATATCCATACAAGCAGTAATGCATGTAAGTATATGTAGATAGATATCTTAATACAAATCTATATATATATATATATGCATATATGCATATATGCTATATGCTTGCTTAATATATATAAAAGAAATGAGCAGAGGAATGTAAATGCATTTGTGTTGGTATGTGTGCGACCTAAAAGCGTTTATCCTTTTTTAGTTGAATTTAAATTCTGCAAACGTTTTGTTGCATTTGCATTTCTGTAAACGTTCTAAGCACACAAACCTTATACATGCTATTTGTGTGTGTACACACATATTCTCCGTATATATGTTTTTTTCTATAAGCGCGTGTCTCTGCGTCTGTGTCTTTATGCATTTGTTTACGAACACATTGACAAAAAAACAGCAGCATCCAGCAAATATAGCATATGTACTCTGAACGGACACTGTCGTCTCTTCGAATCTAAAATTGGTATATAGGTATATATATATATATATATATATATATATATCTATGTACACAGACATGATTTGCTGCTATTGTTGTTTTACTAAATAAATACATGCAAGTACTCACTACATGGTTATCGTTATACAAATAGAAATGCAAATGCAGATAGAAATGCAGATGTCTTCTATCCTTTCTTTTTTTTTCTTCCCATGTTTTAAATAATAAAAAATATTTTATCTTACTTTTGACAGTACTATCTTCTCTATCTCGCTCTGTGTGCATATAACTCTCTGATTGTTTGCCTTGACAAACGAAATATCAAATTCGTCATCTCTCCTACCACTTTGACTTTTCCCTAGCGCCACAACAATAATCATTCATCTTAAGCATCTACTTATGCGTGTCTCGTTGAATGTGTATATACATACATACATATACATATATATATATATATATAGATATATATATGTGTGTGTGTGTGGCTTAAGTACAAAATCAAATCAATGAGAATTTCCCAAAGAAATAAAAAGAAATTTCAATAAGATTCGAATTAAATACTTTAATAAAAGTTTCTTCAATGCCCTTACAGCTGATGTAAAGTAATGCCAATGCCTTGATGGGATACATGTGAATATATCAATATAAATATGTATATATGAGTATGTGCACATGCAAAGGTGTTGGTATACAATTTTATTGAAATTCTTTTCATTTTGCAGGTGTCTGGTCTTGTTTGTATGTTACGAGTTTGAGCAGCATACTCGTAGTAGTTTTTAAGTACTTCTATCGTATAAGTGTGGGAGTACATGTGTCTTAGGTAAGTTTTTCTACCCTTTTTTCCCTTTGCTAACTTCTTAAAAGTTAATCATGCTTTTTGCAAATCTTCAGAAAAAGCTTTATAGAATACCCTCGGTTTACGTGAAAAACGTTTCTTCGATTTTTTCTACTGATTACTAATAACGGGGATTAAGATTTCATTTTATACTGCACTCGTTTCGAAAGCATCTAAGTAAACAAATTGGTTTCTATTAATCTTCAAGGGAATGAATGTTTATCACTGCACTAAACAAATAACTCCGTCTTGCTTTACTATAAATTTAAGCTTTTCATAAACTATCGCTGAAGATTTTACTTAAAATTAGAAATCAATTAAAGCGGATCACCATTATGGTAGAAACGTAAAGGAAGCTTTTCGTGAACATTTTTCCTCGATGAGAAAAAAATGGTAATACAATAATAATAATATTAAAGAAAGTTATTAAGTTAAAAAAAAAACAACTTCATTGCATAGCAGTGTGTTTTTTGGCATTTTTTATCATGTATATGGAAATTTTTATCATCGGTTCAATAGACTGACAGACGAACTTGCTTAACTCGATTCAGTGTTTGATGCTGATCAAGAGTCTATATTATTTGTGAAGCTGTCAAGCTTTGTTCTTAGCTTCGCAAATGTCGAACTTGGAATTTTTTGTTCTGTGTCAGACTGACGGACGGGGTTGCTAAATCGGCACAGATTTTGATCAAGAAGAATATATGTACATTGTGGGGCTTGTGAAGCTTTCTCCTTGGTCTCGTAAACGATTTGGCAAAATGACCATACGCCCATTTGTCAGGGGTGGACTTTAAAAAATAGTTTTGCTTAATATTAGAAAATCCAGCACCGGCACGGTTTCCGCGGCTCATTTTTAATTGCAGGATCTCCGCGGCCAGAAGCGTTACGAGTTACAAGATTTAATCTAACAAAAAAAAAACAAGTAAGAAAATTATATTCGCTCGTGACTGAATCCTTTCTACCCATCACTAAGTTCCTAAAAAAAGGATAAGAACTAAATTTTCATAATCCTAATATAGGGTGGGAGCAGTTGATTCTTTCTATGTTCAGAATAAAAGTTGGAATTTATACAGTGTATGTGTTGTACTGTTTGAATAACCAACAAAAAACACGCAAGGCAGAAGTACTCACAGTTTTTGTTATATAGGCACGTGAGCCTACAATACGTAGGCGTGTTCTTTGAAAGTTTCGATCCTTTTCAAATTCTCTTATAAGTTTGCAGGCGATATCTTCATACTTGCGAAAGGGAAAATGTTTACCACATATGGGTGCCCAGACGAACAGATGGGCAAGTGAATGGGCAAACACAACAAGAATGTTTACAACAGACATTACACAGACGAACAATGCACTGATGAAAGGACGGACGGATGGACGGACGTAGTCAAATCGATTTAGAATTGACGGTTTTAAAAAAACTTTTGCGAAACTGGCATGTATTTGAATCAAAAAAAGCTTAATCTTTCAGCAATCGTTTAAAAATAAAAAATGTTAAAATTAACTAGACACAAATACTCCACATATGTAGCCCCTTGGAAAATACTGAAAATTATGAGAGTTGTTGCGTTGGCCGTCTTAAAATTGTGTATCAAGAAAAAGTTGTATAAAATTTTGTAACGGGTTAAGGACATGTTTTCTTATTAGAATAGATTTAGAATTATTTTTTATAAACTGTCTAAAATTCTAGGACGACGTAACTGTCCTCCCAAGTTCAATAATTCTTGTTTATTGTTTTTTCTCGAATATTTTTTACTCGAAAAAGGTCTCTTTTGCCTCGTTTCTCAAGGAGAGAACTGTATGTTGTAGACTTTACGTATTCCAAAATAATAGAGGAATTGGCAAAGGAATGCAGAATGCGCAATAGGCCAATTTATAACCAAAACCAAGTCAATTCCTTGGCGGAGGCTCTGACTACTTTTGGATCGTTCTCAGCTTCATATTTGCTCAACGGTCGTCCTGATTATGCTGTACTAACACGTTTTTGAATAAACATAAATACTTTCTGAATCCGTCTGTTAGTGTATTAGACAAGATAGAAATCGTCAAGGAAGGTACTGAAGTGTAATTTCCCATGAAGGATTTAGTTGACACAGGTAGTTTTTTTGGAGTGCTTTCTTTTCTTACCTACCACCAATTCTTTAAATTCGACATCGGAGATGTCGATGTGTGAATTCAATGCAAACATATAGCTGATAAAGGGGTGGAAAGGGTTAAGTAAATAAAGCCACTTTGGATTTCTGAAATGGCGTACACTTAGGTTTCCTCTTGAGTAAGGTACAACCTATTATGTAATTGTCTCATATAAAAATGTCTTTCCAGAATTTAATGCTAAAGGCTCTGGTCTTCGTTGTAAAAAGATTGCTTTTCAATATCAAAGACGCCGACTTAAAACTACTGGAATGGTGTGGAACCTTTCTCAACTTTTCTTTTAAATCTAAGGTGTGTGTTCGGAAAAAAACTTTATCTTATGCTTCGCTTCATTTCATAAACTTTCAATGCCGTTTGTTTTATTATATTTGTAAATTTTATTTAATATGCGTATGCGTACAGAGCTATGTCTATGACATATTAAAATAAAACAACAAATTCTATATAGAAAAACTTGAAACACAAATTCCTAAGAGATTTGCATTTCAATATTTACCAAAGATACTGAAGGTAGTTAAAAGCTAAAGAGAGAGAGAGAGAGAGAGAGGGAGAGACAGATTGAATGTGTACGTGCGGGTAGACTGAGTAAATAAATAAATTAAAAGCAACTAATTGCTTAAATACACTAATGGAAACTTAATGAATTTATCAAGATTAAAGATTTTGAAAAGTTTTTCTCCCTCCTTGACATTTAATGGGTGTTAAGAGCTCATGCACGGTACGTATTCTAAAGAACACGAACTTTCTAACAAAGGCAACCTATGATGTAGTCAGCGATGTTAAAATTTTCTCTGCAGAACTTTCCTAGTTTCTTCTTACTGATATTAAAAGTAAACAGGGCATACATACATATGTATATATATATATATATACATTCATATATCTATTCTGTATACGCGAAATAGTTTTCAGAGTGCATGTGTTCATGTACGTGAGCATAATTGATTGAATAACTTTTACTATTTATTTGCCGATATTCAATTCATTTCATTTCTATTTACTACCAGTGAGATGTTTCTTTAAATGTCGCGTACACTTCTGCTTATGGCAAATATTTCCTGATTTCCTTCGGCAAATAACAGCGTAAATGTGAATGCGTGAATGCGTGTGTGCATTTTTGCACTCTTGAATTCCTTAAAAAAATAAAAATTCCACGTTAAAATATATCGAATTCCATAGTAGGTAATCAATGAATTGTTGTTCTCAGGCTTTTAAAATTTAAAGTTTTACAAAATTCCCTTTCAACTTACAGTAAAGGGGGTAAAGGGGGTCTGTGATATGCATGAAGAGGTAATTCTAAGACTTCTTTTTACACGTACTCTTGAAGCAGTCAAGGTCAAGCAAAATATGATAGAAAGTTGATTTTGATAATGTCTCAGTGCCACAAGCATGATCTAAGGCTGTCTTGCCGAAAAGTTTTAAACATCGATGAACATTGGAGGCGTAATAAAATCTCGAAGATAGACCAACTTTTTGTTATTCCCATCACTTCATGATTATTGTCTGAATTGATTAACTTTACAAAATTAGTAAAGCTAACCCAAAATTTTTGGTAAAAGTGCAATATGATATCGTTTGTGAAGATGTGTAACCATCTTATGCGAAAATTTGCATTCACCTTTTCGCGCAAAATATGATGGTGAGAATAATATTAAATGTTGATGGACACAGTTGGATCCGGTCTGCGCAACATCAGGCGATGAACTTTGATGTTGTGAACTTTAATGTGCGGCCTTTGAACAGCCTTTGTTACTTGCGCTTCTCCGAGATCTCCGAGCACCCGCACAATATTTAAACACCTTATCCGAGAGTACAGCTTCTCGATACGAGAATGAAGGAAAAGATCTATCATGTACTAGGTTACGGATTTCTGTGAAATTTGGTTTATGATTGCGTATGAAGGTTTATCTTATGTGGCAATAAAATCATTTCCTTGTCCATAGCCTTCTCGCTCCTTAAGCTAAAACTTGAACTACCAAAGTTAGGCTTTTAGTTTGTTGTATTAAAGATATGAATGCTTAATTTATGGCACGGATAGTTCTATAGACACTATTCGACGCATATGCGATAGAAAATATTAATGAAAACTAAATGCATGCCGGCTCGTCCGAAAATAGGATTTACAATTCATAAGATATGTTGCAATTCGGATACATTAAAATTCATAAAAAAGTTTGCGCTTAATTTTCATATTCTGTGCAGTGCGTACTATTAACTGAGAGTTATCTAAACGCATCGTGAGTCAACATAACCTCAACAAAAGTTTGTTTAAATTAATATATGTGCATATTTATGTGCTACGAGGAATGAAAATTCATATTTTCATTGCGTATACAACATATGTTGTAAGTAACAAAAAAGTATCCAAAATGTTTATCTGGTTTGCGCTTTTTTTTACGAACTTTTAGATTCAATTGAATACGAAATGTTGGCTTCAATTGAAACTATAATAGCCTCGCTCTAGAGCATATTAATTCACGCTTTAGCCGAACGTCTGATAAAGCAATTCGATTGGATTCCGCCATTTAGAACAGTTGGAATATACTTTGAAAAGAATGTTCGCTTTTTCCAGTGCGTGATCGCTTTCTTAGATCAATTCATTGGATAATTGGATCTCATTCGAAACAAGTGGTTTCAATAAGATTAAAAGATCGACTGGCATCGTCAGTCAGCCGAAGAGAGATAATGAACGTGACTTATGAAAACCGATTTTCCTTTATCTCCTTCTTCTTGTCACGCACGTCAACGATTGCGGACGTGTCCTCTAAATTTATTCGGTTTAATTAATACTAAGCAAGTTTCTATTTATAATCAGTGTTGATATATGCTTTCGGCACGCATTAAGAAAGGAAAATATAAATGAGTGACTAGAATGAAGGGTTAGTGCCTCATCCGTGGTATGGATGTTGAGTGTAATCGACAAGAACGTGAAGACGGGCGAATTGAATAAAACTTAAAAGGAGCAACTACACGTGGAATTTGTGTGACAGCCGACGCCAAGAGCTATTAATAGAATTAGTGAATAGTAAATGAGAAGAGGCATTTGGAAATGAATCTTTTAGAATGTTAAACTAAATAGCAACCGTTTATAGTGTGTATGAAAGTGTATTCGCCGTGACTAAAAATATTATGTAGTTGCTTGTGCGCACATGTGTCCCATAAGGAAAGTTAACATATGCCAGTCATTACGCGTGGTAGGATTTGAATAGTTTCGTCCATCGAAGCATTTAGCACATTTTCACTTATAGTACATTTATTAGATAGATTACAGATAGTTCAGTTATACATATAATCAAAAAAATGTACACCTCCTTACAGCATACTAGGACGCTTAAAAAAAAAATCACAGTAAAAGAAAAATAGACCCCAAACCATGTACTAACAAACTTCTTGATTACTTTGAGGTCAGCTTTGTTCTAAACGATAATATATTACTGACAACGAAGAGAATGAACATGTGAACCATATTTTCGGACAATAGGTTCTATTTTTTCTTTGCTCTTTTTGCATTTTATGCGATTTGTGGTACAAGGATATATTAAGTTTGTGCAGATATGTGCAATACCCGGAAGGACTTGAGATAGACCCACCTTTTATTATACTGATTGATTTGCGCTTGTCTTTCCGCCCATTGATTATGCTTGCCTATGCCCTGGCTGAAACTTTTGATACGCTGAGGAACATTCTGGCCCAAGGACAAACGCTATGGGAACTGATTCGGATCAGATCAATTTTTTTGATTGCTTCCCATATATCGTCTTAGTTTAAAAAGTTTTCACATGAGTAAATGCATTAAGTGAAGTGGTGTACGGTATTAAATGACGGGCCGTGGCCCACTATATCATTCTTAATTGTTTCCGACTTTAATGAAAACCGAATTAATTTATTAAAAACCAAAAGTCGCGATCTTGCAGAATTTTTAAATGTTTTTTTGCTTTAACTTTATTTTCTCTCACATTTAAGGTTAAATAATTTTTTTTTTCGCAAAAGCTTAAGCTGATTTCCTTTATTTACACTTTAGCCGGGTATTCTTGTTGTAATTAAATTAAAAGCATATAAGTAGTTGTAAACGTTTACGTAGAGTCTTTATAATTACATTTAATGGCATTTCATTTTATTTGATTAAAGATCAATTACTTTTTCATTTAAATCAATTCACTTTTCCAGATGATGACAAATATATACTATATTCAGGTTGTTTTTCTACTTTTCCGTTTTCTCATAAAGTTTTTGTAATGTCGTCGTCGGTGACGTTATCGTCGTTGACGTAATTGAAGCAGAAAGCAAACAAAAATCGATTATGACGATAATGATGATAATGATTTCGCGTCGTTGCTGCTGTTGACTTTAATAATGTGATAAAAGGTTTTACATGTTTTTTTCTTTTTTTTTTTTTTTATTATTATTATTATATTTTCTATTTTCTGCTTATATTTGCAAATTCATTATGCACGGAAATATTTACAAATGAATATCGGTAAAAATAAATTAAAAATAAATTGATTGTGATATAAATACGAGTTTCATCTGAAGAACGTGCTGATTGGTACTTACTTCAAATAAGCAGACAACAATTTAAATGATACATTTTCGACAAATGTGAAATTAAAGGAAGTTTTATACACTTTTCGATAATGACTAAGAGAAGAAACCGTATTATAACAACTTTTCCAAGTATTTCATCTCATTAATAATCCAGAAAACTTACTTATCTTAATAAATTGCTTTTCGGAATTTCGTTGACCGCGTGGAATGTAAATGTTACTTAAAAGAATTATATTTCAAGTACTGTTTTTACCCATGACCGAAGAATGGGGGGTATAGTCATTTTGTCAAAACCTTTGCAACACCCAGAAGAAAGCTCCACACGCTTCTTGAAGTACATATATTCTTGATCGACATAAAGTTCTGAACTAATTTAAGCCTGTCCGTCTGTCTGTGTAGTGTCGGCATAAAGGAAAAAAGTTCGTGCAAGCAGTTTGGTGTTGAATCGAATTTACATATTCTTTTCCTTAATGATCTTGGATTTAAAGTTGTTGTCACAGCGTTTGGTAAAACAGTTTAATTTATTTTGAGCTCGGGCACGGACATTGTACATTTTTTAGAAAAAATTTATCTTTTTATTGACTTGGTAGCTGTTTTGAATTTTCTAGAATATATGGGAAAAATTCTTTACCTCATAAAAATTTTATTCTTGAAATTTCACGCTTTTTCGCGAGGCGCTCATAACAGGCTCCCTGAGTCAAATGAATAGCTGGTAAGAGAGTGCAGCCTAATGTCTTATCTAAGTTCCCTTAGTATCCTAACAGTTTAGAAACTATTTATTTTTCTTTGGAAGCATATTCGAACAAAAACACGCTGCTTGAAGTGAGGAACATGTCTCTAGAGAATGGCTGTCGTCCTGACACTTTTTATTATTTTTCCTAAACAAATTTTTTTTTATTATTCAGTTATTTGCATAACATTCTTATCAAAAAATATTACTCTATAACCTTCGCTTTCTTCCAAGAAAAAGTTGCCAAGAAAGTTATTCTTTTAGGTTGTCATTCGTTCAATGGAAAGAATTTTCACAGTAGATGTTTAGCTAGCTCAAGAATATATTTATGCAAAGTTCCGGGTTACGACAGTGGTTATAGTGCTCGTGATTTTCGCTGAAGCCTTAGAAAAGCTTTCTATCAAAATTCAAATCAGCGCGTATCACATCAGTCAATAATTCCGGCGAATGACACATAGCTCGCATTATTGTTAGAAAGTGCAAATTATTAAAAAACATCTGGAAAAATTTCATT
Source organism: Glossina pallidipes (assembly GCA_000688715.1). Classification (NCBI taxonomy): domain Eukaryota; kingdom Metazoa; phylum Arthropoda; class Insecta; order Diptera; family Glossinidae; genus Glossina; species Glossina pallidipes. The sequence continues at coordinate 1,443,439 of KK499809.1, forward strand.
TCATGATTCATTTTCAAAAAAAATTTCATTTTGATGACTTGTTATGAATGATTTCATTCACGCTACTTCATTGTTATTCTGAACATAACAAAAACATTCAAATTTCGTTTGTTGATTAAACATTGCTTCGTGATGAACTCTGCTTTGCTTCGAAAGACAATAGTCTTTACTTGTTAGCGGCTCGCTTACTATAGTTAGTGGTTCCAATGGTAATGATTCTAAACGTATGATACGTGGATAAGTGGTGGTCATACCAGAACACATCAAAATATGACTCAGAGTTATTGTAGGGGATAGCTGCCATACTTAAGATAAGAAAATGCATTTTATTGAACTTATTGCCTCAAAATTTTAAGAAACGGGTGCCGTGTTTAACCAAAGTTGAAAAAAAGAGCCAAAAGGTTCAGCGCTGGCTAAATCGCATATGATGAACTTTGGATTGTTGCCACACTCAGCCTTCCAATTTAACCGCCTGGTAACAATTATCGGTTTGAAAGGCTTGAAAGGTTTGTTTAAAATAACACCTTTGGGTCAAATTGTTGCAAGAACGGAGGCTTATTTTGGGCGTCTTAATAAACTGTTCTATAATATAGCTATCACAACGTTCACAGACACTACTCCCTCTTTCCAACCTTCGCCAGCTATAAACGTATAGTGAACAATGCCTTAGTGGTTTATTGTACATAAAAAAACAAAAACATCAAAGTGTTGTCTTAGTCTTGAATGAGACAAATTCTTTGTTTGCTACTTAGCCGCAGGAATTATTGGGTTAAATGTAGAATGGAATGAATAATAAACCGAAATAGTTGGCCGTTATTTTTTAATTCACTAAAGTACAAACCTCAAGCTATATACGCAGTTTTGATCCGGGTGTGTATCTCTTCGCAATTGATGTAGTGGCTGACTCAAGGTCGCCAATATATAAAGCAATATAAAGTTGATATATAAAATTTTACACAGAGAGATTGTGAGAATGTTTTTATTAAAAGGAAAAAATTTTCCAAAAAAATTTGTAGTAAATAACATTTAAATGCCTTTCTGTGTAAAGACATTCGCTTCAATTTCTCGAATGCTTTGCTGCATATTAATGAGTTGCCTCGGGTCATGATTACAATTGCTGCAGGCAGTCTTATCCACATCATCTGTTGTATTTTCACCTCTTTCACGATAATATTAAATTTTAAACGAAGCAAAAAAAGGATGGCAATTTTGCTTACCTCACTTCAGTGAAATCGTCTGTTTTACGTTCACTTTTATGGGAAATACTATCTTATTTAAATGTAAATATAATAATTTTTGCAATAGAACGCACAACATGCCGTTCTGTTTCTCTTTGTTATTGTATTGAAAACATTTATAAGATTGGCACAAATCTTTTATTCTCTGTGTGCGGTAGCAGCTGCACTTAATTTCCCACAGAGAAAAGTGTACAAACAGCTTTTAAGTATGAATAACAAGAGGCTGGGAGTTATGAAAATATGAACTTCGTGCTTGTGTATTCGTTCTGGCACTTTCGTCGGCATATTATTATTATGCACATCTCGTTAGAGTCCAATTTACAGACATTCGTGCTCAGCTCATCTGTGTTCTACTCTTTATGGCTGGTCAGTCAACCGGCATACGCCTGTATGCCTGCCTGCCTGCCTGCTTGCCTGCTGACTTGTCGCACAAATCACAATTGATTGTAAATTATTGGCGTTGTAAGCAACAATTTGTAAACAAGCACCAACACCGAATGGAAGGTGGCAGCAGTTGTTAATGACGTTAAACGTATGGCGCTTGAGAGGGCATTGCTAAAGCTTTAAGGTGCAAATTACTGAACCTCAGATGTTGAGAAGTAGCAGTTAATGGCATGACATTAAAAATGCAAAAACAAAGTAAGAAAATTTACAATTTGTTTATTGTCAGACATTTGTTAATGGGTGGAGTGACAACGGTCATTAAACTTGATAACGAATGAATGAGTGAATTGTACGAATGAATGAATGAATGAATGAATGAATGAATGAAGAAATGAAAATCGACCGTCAACACTTACCCCACTGCTGTTATTATCAATTTATAACGAGGTCTTTGTATTCCTTGTAAATCACACAGAATAATAATGTGCCTGTTAAACAGACGGACGGACGGACAGAGACCAGAAATAAATAACGCAACACCAAAGACAAAATGTTATTGCAAATTGCAAAAAAAAAAAACAAAAAAACGAGAAAGAACTTTAAAAGAGTAAAAGTATAAGAGAGGAAGAGGACTATCTTGCTTATCTCTTGGCTTTAAAGATTATTTTGTTGACATTATTTTGATCACTCCCCAGATAGTATTTAATCCACCTACATAGTCATATATATTTATACAACTGGTTACATTTGTATGTAATCTTTTCACGTGTACACGGATGTAACCCTTTTTTTTTTGTTTCTGCTAAACTGTAACGTCGACACAGAAAGGTTATTTTCTTTAGTTCAGTTTACTATAGCTTTGCCGGCAACTAGTTGTTGCAAATTTAATACCAAGTCAAACTAGCACAAGTATCCTTTTCAGTACAGACACATACGTACCTGGATCTTTATCTATTTATTTTTCAAGTCCTTTTGGAAAAAAAACGCATACATTTGTTTATGCTTTTCTGTATAAAGAGAGTTTAGGTCGTTTTTAAGGTTTAGATTACTTTTGTTAGTTACTTTGCTTAATACTTTTGAAGGTTATATTAAGTTTACGATTTAATATGAGCTTCTGATACTATAAAAGCGCCGAAGTAGAGAAGACGTTAAGAAACCGTTCCCGCATCTATATTAGATTCTTAATCAAGCAACAGTAACGGTTCTCGTTTCCAAAGTCCCCACCACTGACATTAGTCTCTAATAACTCGACTCTTTTTCCCATCTATGGAGACGTATGTAGGTCAAAAATTCTGTTCGAGGCAAAACGTCCAACAAAGTCATTTCTTAAAACTGCAGATGGATTCGGGACGAAAACTTTTCCCTTCAAAATTTTAGACTCCATTTTCTTAAATCAATATTTTTCATGCAGACTTTCACAAATGCAGACGCCAGATGGACCTTTTACTTTTTTTACCTTCAAGATTGAAATTATTGTTGGAAGGAAAGTTCTATGTAATATTTGATGTATTTTTGCTACGTAAATTGCTGTCACTTAATAAGTCAGTTGCCTGCCTAACAATTTCTACAAAAGTTGTCGTCCTTAGCCTATTTTTGCTTTCGTGATTACTTTAAAAACATAACTATTCTACTTTTAGGTAATTTTGCAAAAGCTTTAATGGACTTTAATCGAATTTTCGCATTGTTAAGCCCGGGAGCTTTTAAGAATGTCCCACATGAAAGCACGAATTTTGAATTTTACACAACATAACTGATCTCGTCAAAGTGTTTGAAAAATAGTTGCTGTACCGTTTGAATAAGACAAGTTCTGCTCAAATGTGAGAGGAGCACTGCCGATTGCTACACAATTGTTTAACTTGTTAGAAGGCGCCGGTGAATGGTGTGAAGAGTGATGACAAATAGACGCAATATGCTGGTCAGAAGAACCATTAATTTGACGACAAAGCCTAGTACATCTCCAATTACTCGGTGGCCATTATGTGTTATGAGCTGTTCCTGCCCAACCAAACGCTGAGGAATTCTGCCAATAATAGCTGGTACAATATCGCCAATCACCAAAAAAAAAGAATATTGAAGCGAACTGTGCTATATCCACTGTGTTCATCAGAAGTTCGTCCTTTCACGTAGACGCTAAGCGATGGTTACATAGAGGGATAACCTCACGATGATCGACCCTTTTCGGGAATTTTTTTAGCTACTAAGCTTAGTCTGTAGTATTCTTCGGCACAAGTCGGAAACTATTGCTTTCGATTGGGGACAGAAAGTTTCATTCAACCTATTTAAGATGCTAGACTTTTAGTCTTGGAAGTTATTTTTCTGACACTGTAAGCGAACAATGTAGCGAGTCAAGAGCAAGACTCATGACTCAAGACGTATGAAAGTTAGTGAGAACAAGAATTTACTTATTACATGTGAGAATCGGAAACTACAGATCATTGTCGTATCATGCATGCAAATATCAAAAAGTTAATGGAGAAACTTAAGCACGGCAAGGAACGTAGTCAACGAAAGACTCACGGATTTCTTAGTTACGAGTCTTTTTCACTTCTCGGTTTTCTATAACAGAAAGCTGAGCTTTGTAAAATCACCTTCACCTCATCGCCATCGCAATCGAAGAAACATTGCCGTTTTATGAGAAAATGATTTTTTCAAAAAATCGAAAATCTTTCAAAATCTTTCTTGTCTTAGTTGGAAAAGTGAAATCGTATTTCCCTTATAAGCTTTTATAAGGTGTGTTTACCTCGAGTGACGTATTTATTTCGTTTTCGAATATTTACTTATGCCTTACATAAAACTGTTGAGTATTCAAGATTCGTCCTCTGTTGCGTTATTCGAATATTAGACTAATTTGGCTTCTATTCATAGTTAGAGATGGCTTTTTGTTTTGTTGCGTATTCTTTGCTTACTTTATGTAAACATATAAGCTTTCCAGTCATATGCAATATCCCCTGCCTGAAGCGCACGCATAGAGAAACACAGAAATCATCAAATTTCAGTTTTTTCTTCTCTCTTTCCATTTCTTTTGGTACGTGTTTCTGTTGGGCAAGATTAGTAGATGATAAATGTAAAATAACTAAATCTGCATGCATTCACGTTACCATTTCCAACTAACTATTCAGACTTAGTTTTTCCATTTCATTTCTTCTTTAGTTTGAGCGACGACCAATACTAGCCGTCTACTTTTTTCTTATTCATTTTTCACCTAAATTGCTTTAACTATTTTTTTTTGTTTGCTCTTATGAGTGGCGAAACGAGATATGTAAACATCTTATAACGGTATCTGGGTAATGTGAAGCTTTTCAGAATAGAAAAAATAAAGAAAGTTGACAGTTGTTTGTAAGTTAGTGCGAGAATATGTGCGTGTGCATGGTAAGCAGACAGATTGTGCGTGCGTGAGCAACTGAAATTCAATTGCAAATGTGTCGAAAATTAAATTTTTTCTTTTTTTTTTTTTATTGAATCCAAGCAACACCATTAGCATCAGTTAGTAGTTAACGCGTTTAGTTTATGTAGAGATGGTTGATGCCGTCGTCCACACAGCAAGGGGTAATTTTATCAACATTTGTACCATGGCAGACAATGTAGAGCAAGTGAGCTAAAGCAAGGGGAAAGAACATCGAAAATAAAAAAACCAAAAAAGGAAAAATCCTTAAACGAAATTGAAACCCTTTCTACTTGGGATCATAAACGCGAATATCAAATAAATATTTCAGTTGTAACATTAAATGGCATCCACAGAGGAGAGAGCAGACAATACGAGAATCAATCTCATGTCATATGTGCGCGTCTGAATGTGCCTTTGTAGAGTATCCGTAAAGTGAACGGACTCGCATTCAATATGGTAATAAGACCGAACAATGAGATGTCGATGCCAGGGGCTCGGTTAGGTTAGTTTGGGTAATCGATACTTCGTTAGTTTGTACGCAAAATATCCTTCGGTAAATCTAATATTTTTAGACCATTATTTTTTTTAAGGCTTTAGACATAAACGATTGCATTGCTTAGAGGGGATTAGCCGGTATATACGATTCAGTCATGCGAGAATATTTGCATTTTATGGTTTTCAACGAATTCTCGTTTAAATGCTTAAGGATTTCAATTAAGTTAGGAATGTGGTAATATTTCGGTACGAATGTTATGTTTGGAATTCCTAACTAATAACAACCCCAGAAAATGTCAAAATAAGAAAAAAAAAAAAAATACAACAAAAACTTCCCCACATTTCCTATTTATCTTATTTATGTAACAGAATTATGTGAAAATCTTTTCTTTTTTTTTTTAAGTTCAGCAGGGCATTGCCTTTAATGGTAGCAGCAGTAAGTGAAACAGTAAGGGATTCGAAGAAAACGCAGTAAAGAGATATAAAACAGCGATTTTAAATGATTTGCGTTTACTGCTCACTACTCGTCGTGGTAGCGGCACCATTCATAAGCTTGCACACATATACACAAGGGACAACATACACGCACATTTCCACATTCTTCATATACTATCTATCCTTGCGTTACATAAACGACTTTGGTTTGGCTCGGTCGTGGGAAAATGAAAAGCAGTCACGTTTTCAAAGGCGAAATAAAATCCGAGAAAAATTAAACAAAAAAAAAAAAAAAAAAAAGCAAAAAGAACCAACCACAAGATTGTGGAAGACAAGAAGAAAAAAAAAACAAGAACAACCACCGGCAACAAAAATTAAAATGAAAATGGAATAAAATATGAAAAAACAAAAAACAAAAAAGAAAAAAATGTATTACGAGC